>WEKX01024776.1:139415-156888 GCA_013390025.1 Pitta sordida
TGCAGGTTTCCTTGTTTGCACCTCTGCCGAATGGTTTACTAAAACTTGTTCTGTGGTCAAAGAACAGCAGCATCATAGCTGACTAAAAACAGGACATGCTTTGTCCCCTGAAGACTTCTCAGTTTCTGTATTGAAGTATAGACATAACTTGTTCAACAAAGCTGGTGGAGGCCGTGGAGCACAAGTCCTGTGAATTGCTGCTGGGGGAGCTGGGGCTTTTTAGCCTGGAAAAGAAGAGGCCCAGGGGTGACCGTACTGTTACCTGCAATTACCTGCAAGGGTGTTGTATAAAGTGGGGGTCAGCGTCTTCTCCCAGGCGATTAGTGGTAGGGCAAGAGGAAATGGCCTCAGGCTGCACCAGGGAAGGTTCAGGTTAGATACGAGGAAAAATTTCTTTACTGAAAGAGTGGTTAAGCATTAGAGCAAACTCCCTAGGGAATTGCTAGAGTGACCATCCCTGGAGGTGTTAAAAAAATGAGTAACTTGGCTTTTTGTGATATGGTTTAGTGGGCATGGTGGTATCCAGTCAAAGGTTGTACTTGATCTTAGTGGTCTTTTACAACCTTAATCATTGTATGAATCTTTATCTTGATGTGATTTGTTTTCGTTTGTAAGAGTTTGTTTTTAGAAACATTTGCTGTGTCTTAGTGGAGAGGTGTGCAGAAGGATGCTGGACCAGCAGGTCTTTTGAAAGACAGAAGTTGTCTTGGGAGGAAAGAAGCAAGTGGGTTGCATATGTTCAAATTTTAAGCAGGATAAAAGGATATTGAAGACAGAGCAGAATGAAGATTAAAGAGTATGTTTGCAACTTAACCTACATAGACTCTGCCTTCAGACATAGTTTCTTTTCACATTAAATGATTTCTGCTTTCTGACATTTTTGGTAGTTAGATGTTTCTTTAATCTTCCTTTCTTAGGGTAGGTTAGTGCATCCTGCATTGCTGTGTTTGAGAGGCACAAGGGGCATGTTTTCTACCTGCTCCCTTGTTATAAACTTGAGATGGTCTTGAGATACTTCTCACTTGTTCTATAGCTATATCGGCAATGATTTTTTTGCTGTGTGTGATCTACAATAATGTGTTCTGGGGTTTTGTTATTACTGAAGTATTGTAGTCAAGTTGTCTTGTGTGTGTCTGCACGTAAATATGTACATCAATATAAACAGATATACTTAAAATTCTAAATAAACCCTTTCCTTGTTTTTAATTAATGTTATTTCTCTTTGTGTTCAATGCTGTCAAGACAGAAGAAGCAAGTGATTTTAATATACTTGCTGTCTTGGTAAAAATTCTGCCCCAGGGCCATGTGCTTCCATGCAATAGGGGTTATAGTTTTTGGAGATGAGGTTTAATTAATTGTCTTTATTAAGGCATAAATAGCTCCAGTAAATGATTCTTGACAGTCTTTTCTGTTGGATTGGTGAGTGAATATTGGTCATAGCTTGGATAATTTCAGAGAAACAAGATTGTCCTCTTAACAAATAATACCTAATTTTTCAAATACTGTCCCTTTTTTTTCCCATTTTAGGGCCTCTTGACAGAACTTCTCAATAACTGTGATGGACAACTGAAAGGAGAAGTTGCACAGATGGCAGCTTTCTATGAACACCGCCTGCAACTGGGCAGCAAAGCCATTTATCATCTGGAAGCATTTGTTGCAAAGTTTATGGCAATTTACAAGAAGTTCATGGAGGATGGGCTGGATGACATGATGTTCTAACTGATGCCCAGAGCCATACACAAAGTGCTATGTCAGGACGCCAATACTGTAGCAAATGTCTGCTTGTTGGTGCTTGATTACATGTGGATCTAAGTCAAATATTTTTATTTTGCTATTTAATAAAACAATATTTGCTCAACTTTAGAAGCCAGATGGCTTGTTTGACAGCCACAAATCCATCTTTAGATCCGTACAAAATAGATTGGCCTTTCAGAAAGACATCTTGCCTTGGAAGACATAAAATCATAGTTGCTTTGTAGTATTCGTAAGCTGACATTTAGAAGAGAACACAGATGCTGCGTGCTTGGTTTTTGTTTGTTGATCACAGATGGGCAAGACTGTAAGAAAGTGATGCTTTTTCCATGTTGTGTTAAGTTCCAGCCTGAACATGTATTTTCCACCTGCTTTTGTATACATCTTACTATTTGGCTTTTTTTTTTTTTAGCCACGTTATTTTCTGTGGTGTGCTCACACAAGCAAGTCCCTCTGCTGTCTGTTGCTTTTGAGTTCACCTGGACATGCCTAATGCTGTTCAGGTAAAGGTTATTCCTTTGACTATTTTTTAACAAAGGATAAGGTTTCAGCTTCCATCGAATATTCTTTCACCTCTTAAATTGATATGTGACATTTTTAAAATGCAAAATAAATTGTAGAAAATATGAACCACAACTGAAATGCTGAATTAGTGTTTTATGCTGTGACTGCCTGAGTACATTCATTTGCTTCGAGGTAGGCATCTTCCAGACAGGTGCAATATCCCACACACTGTAAGACTAAAGGGCGCCACTGAAGTTTAAAAAAATCCAAGCAAATGAAAACAACAAGAAAAAGGAAAAAACCTCACTTAAAAATAATAATAATAGAAAACAAACAACACCTGTATGCAAATCTTTCAGATGTTTATGTACTATAAAAGCCTAAAATCTACTGAATTCATGACCTTTATTACATCACTGCTGGCTTAGGCTATTTAAAGCTACAGGGAATTAAATACTGTTTCCTGTTCCTTGCCACCTCATTTTTTTTTTTTCCTCCAGAGATAGTTACACATGACAGTTGGGGAAGCTACGGCCTTCCCACTAGCAATTGATAAAGAATCTCACTAGTTATTAGTAACTCTGTCATCCCATTTAAGATGTACAAATGGCGGCATTAATTCCAAAAGAGGCAGTGTAGTTGTTGTTCTCAGGAATTTAAGCGTTCCTTGTGTGGTGTTCATGCAGTTTGCCTTTGGATTCATTCTCCGTGAGACAATGCTGACTTGCTTCATGCTCAACTGTTCTGAAGAAGTAGGAGATGGAATTTTTTCTTCCATATACTTATCATCCAAACCCATAGGATAGGTAACCTTTTGGATTATGAGTGTCTTGACTGACAGAGATCCTGGAAAAATGTTAGTGCTACATAGGGGCAATGAACACCTGAATCCATCGCAAAGAAGAGCACAAAGGTGAGGGGGCATAATTGCTGGATGTGCAAGCTGACCCACTCTTTCAGAGCCTCTTTCAGGAGTCTTAGCTACTAATCATTAAAAACTGAACAAACTACTATTTCCCTACTACCACCTGTGATGAAGCAAAAGTGAGTCCAAAAGTTGTCCTAAAGACAACCCCAAAAGCTAATTCGGGAGAACAGGAATGTATGTAGAGGTTTGAGTGTTGCTGTGGAGGGTGGAGAGGCAGGAGCTGGAATGAAGGTTGATGGTGTAGGCAGAGGAGCAACTTGCTGTTTCAAAAGGCCTAAACAGCTTTGTCTAGGGAGTCTGAAAACCCCAATGTCAATCTCTCTATTGATGCTTTTTCTGTCTCTTGTTGAAATTTAATTTTTATCCTACCTGTGATGAATCAAGAGTAGCCAAGGATGGAAAAATGGGATAACATCCGGGGATTTCTGAGAGAGAAAACAGCTACAGTTGGCCCTCTTGCACTTCGCGCCCCCATATTGTGGCTCCAGATGTTAGCGGCATGACTTTTTTGGCGATGTAGGTGACCCATTTCGCAACTGCGCATGTGTGACCTGCTGCGGCGGCAGCGGCTGCAGCAGCGGCACAGGCGGTGGAACAGGTGGCGGCGTCGACGTGGCCGCCACTCAATGTGGAAGTCAGGCTACGCGTATCCCAATTAAGACCACGGTCCGCACTATAGGAGACCCGACTGTACCACCATTCCCAAGAGCCAGCATTTCCCTCTAGTGATCCTACTCCTGCCACTTTGTCTTCCCCAGTCTAGAAGACAAATTCAAACACATGGGCACGGTATCTCATAGGTCTCTGCATGTGTCTTTCTTAGTAGTTTTCCAGGAAATTTTGCCTTAGTATCCATAACAGACTCCCTGGGGAAGTCATGCTACCACGAGAGTTCCAGAAGGGTCTTGGATGATGATTTGCATCATATTATTTAGTTTTAGTCCTGTGAGGAGCAGACAGTTGGATCCAATGATCCTTAGGGGTCACTTCCACCTTGAGAGATTCTATGATGATCAATGAGGTGTTCTTTTTGGGAACATTTTAGAGGCTAAACCTCTCTAACCTTAGCCTGGTAAGCGAGGGTCTCCTGGAATCGGCACCCTGCCTCTGCAGCCTACAGCAGAATCATAGAATCATTTAGGTTTGAAAAGATCTCAAAGACCATCGAGTCCAGCAGAGCCTCCATGCACAGCCCTACAACAGTGCTGTGCTGAGCCTGTGGTGAGCACCGCACACTTGCTTCACAGATACAGTGGAAGTGGCAGTGCAGGTAGACTTTTAAATACTGAATAGCACCGGACCAACCTCTAGATGATCCATTTCTTCAGCTGATTTCATCTTTTGAAACCTGCTTAGAATTGTTTCTGAATTGCATGCTGAGAGGATTACCCTTGCTTTCATCCAGCAATGCCTCCTGCTAGTTCCAAATGAAAACTCCAAGCTGCTCCCTGCCGGGTGGCACTTAAATACTGAACAAGTCTAAGAGGTTGGAGAGGAGTCAGCTTCATGCTAGCACAGAATGTCAGAGGTGAAACTGATTTTAAAAAAATGATCAGGAAACTAAAGGCAGCAGATACTTCTCTTGGAACTTCGTCTGCTCTGCAAGGATCAGTTGTGCAAAGGGTAAATGGTGCATTCACACTTTATTCTCTGTTTCTGAATTCCAAGTGTTAACTCTTTTGAAGAATATTATTTTTAAAATCATTATTTTTAGACATCCATGGTAAACAACTTTACTTGAGCATTAATTATGAGGAATATGTGATTGGAAGACTGATTAAAAAATGTATTTTATTAAATAAATTCATGTGAACAAAGCTGACATGAGGAAGCGTCCCCTTCTCTACCAACAAAGTACCCTGATTATCACAGGGTAGAAAGTAAGCTAGATAAGAGCTCATTATGACAAATTTTCCTTCCAGTACAGGGTAGTCAAGATTATTACAGTTCATTGATATAAAGTAATAGCTGTAATTTGTCTTTTTGGAATGAGCTGTTGTATGCCTAAGAAGCCTTTAGTCCCTCTTGCTTAACTTTTTTTTTCATGCACTAACAATGCTGTGTGGATTTGTTTCAAACCAAATCCCAGACTAGAAGTCTGCTGAATAAAAGTTGGTGACAATGAAACATGTTTCTGGTTCTTGAAGGCGAAAATGCATCTCTTGATCATTACATTTCTTAAGGAGGGAAGGAATGTGAATATGTAAGCATGGAAAAGAAATTAAGCTCTATTATTGAATGTACCCTGAAAGCTAATCAATAGTACATCATGCAAGTTACAAATCAGGAATTAGTTGCATCTCAGAAAACGACCAAGATAAAATAGTTTGCTATAAACTTCAAGACATTTTGGAATTGACTCAGCATTTTCTCTGTTATCAAAATTAAATTTTCAGTCCAAATTAACTAGGACAACTGGTGCCTACCCCAGATTTGTTTTGGTTGTTGGGGGTTTTTTTTCCCCTATTTAAAGTGGTGCATGCTTTGCTTGTCAGAAAATTGATCCTATTAGCATTTAAACATTCCTATAACAGATTCTCTTCTAAAGTTGTGTACAGTGTGTGTGCTGAATTTCTCAGAGAAATTGTATACTCTCTTTCAGCAATCCTGGAGTTAGTAAATATCGTCCCAATCATTTGCGTCTTAGGTGGTATTTCAGTGGAGATGAGTTTGGCATCTCTTAAACAGGAGCGAGGCAACAGAATACAAGCACTTAACATCACCACTGACCAGTGGTCTACCTGCATTTATCTTAGCAGACACCATGTCTGTCCTTGCACCTTCTTGGTGCTGATCTGCAGTCCAGTCCCAAGACATGGAGTAGAGTTGGTCTTTCTTGGGTGTTTTTGACTTCTCTTCAAGCATTTGTATACAGTTTTAAAGAGCAAAGTTTGGGTATGGGGCCATTGAAGTCCAGGACCTGCATATCTACTGTCTTGCTCTCTCTTGGTTGACCCAGGGTTTCCTGAAATAATTTTTTCTATGTTTTACTTGGGACAATTTACTTTTCCAGATAAAAGCCTCATATGTTAAACAGCAGTCTGTGACAGCCAGTGAATAACACCGTTTCCCTATAGCTAAATATTGCCAATGTGGATTTTTACTGCAAGCAAGAGGGTATTCTTTTTTAAACCTGTGGTAGTTGTGCCAAATTATGAAGGCGACACTTAGTACACTCCTGGTCACAATGAGATTTGAAAGGCACACTAGTAAAGCATGTATTTTGAGAAATCCATGGAATACTTCCTGTGCTTTTTCCACGTTTGATTCTTCTGCAAATGTTGTTTCAGTCTTGAGCGAGAAAGAAAGAAAACCAGGAACCCTATCAAAGAGAAGAAAGAAGTCAGAATAACAAAGCAGGCAAGGACAGATCCTTGGGGGAAGACAGGTATACTCATTAATTGTATTTACATTTCAAAATCAGGTTACCTGCAGTGTTCTCAGTCATATCCTACACTTGCATTCCCTGCCACACACCGTGAATGATAAATGCATTTTGGAGGATAGAGTAGGTAACCAAATAGGCTTCTTCTTCATTTAATTTTGTGGACGACCTTAATTTGAAAGGTCAGTACAAATGCCTATGGTATGTGACAATTTTAGGCCAGTAATTACTAATTAAGACAGAAAGCTACACGCTGGATAAGGCACTTTCAAATAGATCACAGATAACCTTGCAGAAGCTGATTAACTCAAATGGAATCCCTTCTTAGGTTATAACTACCAAATGATAATTGGGAGAATTTTTTAAATTAAAAAGGATGAGGGAAAAGGATTTATGAAACTCTTGTCTGAGTTTTCTCAGGAGAAAGAATTTTGATAACAAGTGGGGTTAGCTGTTTGCCAATTAGCAGACAATTAGAAGAAAGACATTTACCCAGTGGGTAAAAATCTTTTATGATATACTCACACTCATCAAACCTGTTTATGCCAAAGGAGGGTAAACGGTGCTGCACCCACAGTGTCTTAGATCTAGTGATGTGAGCTGCACTGGCTGCTGCTACTGTACCAACTTCACATGGGCTGTGTGGGACTCAGTGTGATAGTGCTTAATGTGGCAAGCACAGAGCAGAGGACCCCAAGCCATGCTCGTGAATCCTGGGATAGCTATGGACAATTTTCCAGAGCTCCACAAAAAAATTTAGGAGAACACAGGAACCGTCTGTGGAGAAAAATGAGAAATCTCCAAACACTGGGAGATTTTGGTACCTGGGAATCAGGAAATAAAAAGAGAGAACATTGGGGTTTTTTAATAATAGTACCTGTAAAAGGGGATCATCATTGGTATATCAGAGATAGTGTCAAATATGGGAAACTTTTCTGAAAGTGTCCCTTGGAAAGATGTGGCCTCAAATGACCATAAATTAAGATGCTATAAGGAAGAGCTGAGATAGGCTGCTGCTTTTTGTCTTTTCTCCCCGTTTAACAGAATTTTTCCACATGGCTTCTACAAAATAGGGATATGTAGTCAGCACTGCTTGGCCAAAAAACTGAGAGGAGGATGAGTCTGCCTGATTTTCGTGTTGTTCATGCTTCTTTTTTCCATCCTTAAAAGATTCCTAAGTAGGATCCATCTCTCCTAACTGAAGCATTGAAGTGTCAGTGCTTAAGACTGAGCCCCTCTAAGCTCTTTCCCCAAACAAAGGGGCTTAGTCTTAAGCACTGACACTGTGACACTGACACTCTTATCCCAAGCAAAGGAAAGAGATGAGCAGGTGCTGAACATGAGCTCATTTGTCCCAACAACTCTTCAAGGAGTATTTTATAGTTTATCCTCAGAAGGGGCTATTCCTTGCCATTAACTCCACAGACGATACGGAGAACAAAGCTAGACACATACAGAGCAGATGACTAAATGAAGCCAGAAAAATTATACCTTTCTACTCTAGAACCCAGTTCAGAATGGCAAAGAGCACAAGAGGAAAACAAATTAGGATCAAGTGCTGCTCAGGAGTGCAGAGCATTTCTCTGCTATATTCCTTGGTGCAAGGTAGTGCCTACCTTGAGGACTTCACATGCAGACTGTGATGCAGAAATGAAGGAATGCCTTCAGTTCTGGTTTTGCTTGAGGCATCCTGATCAAAACAAGAATTTCAAATAGAGCTTATGGCTTTATAACATTTCTGACATACATAAATGTGAGGGTTTATTAATACGGGATCCTTTCAAATAAATCCGTGTTTTTACCTTTTTTTCTACTGCATAGTCAGGGCCCTGTCCTGGAGCAGTTTCATTTGCAAGAGTCTGAATTTACTCTGATACCAGAAAGCCCAGAGGCAGCCATCATGAGTGGTAGCCACCCCATGTGGAAACAGGTCTAACCTATACCTTAGGCAGAACTTCCCTACAGAAGAAGTGGTCCTCTGCTTTTTATTTCATTCAAAATAAGTACATTAACTCCTTGTTGAAGGTGAGAGTTGCTTTTAGAGCCGCTAACAGTCATCCAGAGGTTAAAATTCCACCCAGTGTAGGTGTATATTGTTCCTGTGACACAGATCTTGTTTGGGAACAGCTGGCCTGGAGCAGGTAGACAGGGGTATTCTTAGGAAAAATCTAGTGGTGACTCATTTTACCCAAGGGAAGAAGAGGATATAATGAGCACCTTTCCTTTAGGGAATTCTGGAGCAAGCTAAAACCTTCCAAGAGGACTAGTCAGGTTCAGGTAAACTCCCTGTGTTGTTCCAGGAAAACGAATCATTAGGTGTGCTTGAGGGCAAGGACTGGTAGCTATCATCAGAGGCATTTTTCCTGTGCATTGTATGGGTTAACAGCCTGTTGAACCACAGGAGCAGACGTGATGGAGAGGCTCAGAGCTGCAAGGCGCTGCTGCTGCTGCTTTGGGCAACCTGAAGATGCACTGAAAAATAGAGAGATGCTGTCAAATCCTTTTGGCAATGGAACAAGTGTGTGAAATGAAGGGAATGGTGTCATCAGAGCTGAACAGCAGCTACATTTTGTAGCTGAACGTTATTTTCTTCACTTGCACAATGATGTCTCCCACACTGAGGGGGAAAAAGGAGCACTGCAAAGGCAGTCATTACAGATGGAGGATGGTGATTAGCCCATCTAGATTTTCCACCTGAAAATACAAGATGTACTATGATACCGCTGATGTGAACTCCATGGAAGGAAGTAAAGGAAATGTGATTACAGATATTGCATCCAAATTAAATTGGATCTGCATTAAAAACCTGAGATTACCGCACTATTCCATTCTACATCTGAAAATCGGATATACATCTGCTACTGACAGGCATGTAAGGAACATGCAAGGGCTTATTTCTCAGAAAACAAGTTACATCTCTGACTTGCTGCTTCACAAGCCCACGGAAACAAGGGCATTAAGTAAGATTATGTACAGACATTAATAAATAATCATCAGCAAAGCAGCTGTGTTGTTTGGGTTTTTTGTTTGTTTTTCTTCCAGATATTCACTTTACATTGCCACCTTTAGCAGTAGATTACTTCAGTTCCTTTATCTGTAAAAATCAGGTAAAAATCTGATCTTCATTGTAAAAGGCAAATCTGCAGAAAAAAAGCATTGGCATTGCATGCTTATGAGAATAAGTATTTTTTCAGTTGACTAGTGACCACTGGAACATTTTTCTGTGCTATGCTCATTCCCTGTACAGATTTAAATGCGTTATTAAATCCTTCTGACTTCTAGTTTTATTGACAAAGAGAAAGAGCAACCCTTAAGCTTGTTTACCATACTTACACACACTGTATCCTTAAACATAAACGTCAAGCTCAGTTTTAAAACTATGTTTTTGGGGGGTTCTGTGTTGACATACAGGGAGGCAAGTATCTCTGCTTTCTTGGCTGTGACTGCTGCGAGCCAATAAGAAAGGTCTCTGGACTATGACAGTGTCATGAGTTACTGCCTCTGCCACAAGGGCTCTGTACACCCAGTAATCTTCATAAAAGACAGTCTGTCTCGTATGGCTGGAAGTATCATATGGGCTGACAAAGTGGACTGTAATAGTGCATCTTTCAATTACTTCCCACATTATGGTACATCAAGTGGCAGAGTACAATAAATTTTAAAATAAAAACTTGGCATGAATGATTATATAGTAATAAATGAAAAACAAAGACTTTTAACGCACACATAAAAAATAATCCAGCTATCACCTTCCAACTGTATTTTACCTATTTTCAAGCAACAAAACGCAGCTGGCAGCTGTTTATGAAAAGAGATCAGTGTGCTAAAATGTGCTCAGCCTGAAATAATAACTCTAGGAAAACATTTCAATAGAGATGTACTTTAAGAACAAAATCAAAGAAAACAAAGTCACAGAACCTGAGGTTTTCAAAGCAGTCTCCTCCTCGTACATACCCCCCTCCCAAAAACAAACCCAAGGCTAACAATTTCAGGAAAGATTTGCAAAAGAAAGAAAGCCTCTGATATTCCCTGTGCATTTCAATAAGGGATTTTTTCCTAGATCTTCCACACTTTAGTCTTTTCTGTGATCATGCACCATTTAGCGTGGTCAAAGTATTAATGAGTAATACATAGCTCAGGAACATGATGCTCTATGAGCTCAGTCAACTTCTTTTCTTTAAAAATGTGGCAGCATCCCAGTCAGGCCCCACCAGGACCTATCTGCTGTCAGCTGTGCATGGTCAGGCCACGCTCACTGATGGTTTTCTGCATAGAAGACCCTACTCTGCTTTTGCTCTGAGTTTGGCAGAATGCTCCCTGGGTTTTTTGATGGTCTATTTTAAGTTGTTGTCTGACAGATAATTCTTTCTTATGTGAAATCAGGTCAGGTAAATACACTCTGCTGCAATCACGAAGAGTACCTGCAGCCATAGGGAGCTGTATAGCTGCTTGCCCTAATTCTGAATAGCAGCTTCTGAAAGCCTTTGAGCAGTGTGGTAGCATGGGCAGCACTTTAACAGCCACTTCAAAAGTTCTTGTATATTCAAAACTCAGTTTATAATGTAGAAAAAAAGTTAAAAGCATGTTTTAGAAAGCCACGCTCTCTGTTTTTTTTCAGCTTTCCCCCATTTTTAATTCATTCATCTGAACACTGTAACTGCAGAAACTAATGAGCCCTTCTTGGTGCCACTGGTTGCCCAATTCTAATATTGAGTCAAGTGATTTTGAGAACAGAGACCATCTCAGAGTTTTTTCTGACACTGTGCATGCTGCTTTTTTCTCCCCTCTGCAGGATGAGCTCCTTGCTGTCCTGAATACCTCTGAAGTCCCATCCGACTTATGACAGGGCTGGTTCAAAGCCAACTCTTTGTCCTTGTGAAGAATTGATTTTTGTGCTTCACGTAAGCAAGGCTCACCTGAGGAGCAGGAAAGAGGTGAAGGTTTCTAAGGAACAAAGAGCTCTTGCTTGTCAAATCTGCTCCATTTTTGCTCCATTGCCCACACATATATCATTATTTGGCCTCGTACTCTCAAGATGCAAGCCATCTCTTTTATCACTTGCATGTACTTCTCTTCTGTTGAAAAATAGTTTACACCAGAACAGAACAGATAAGGTGAATAAATATCCCTCGAGGCGCTAATGAATACAGAGTATAAGGACAGGGACTGGCTCTGACACACTGGCAGCTGGTGGTTTGCACCACAGAAACACATCATTTTTCTTCCATTGTGCTACATATTGTTGTACTACCTTTATGATCTCTAACATTGTACTTTCTCTAACTCTAAAGAGCCTTTAACAGACTGATATATTTTAAAAGCAGAGCAGAATTTAGAAATGTTGAAAAAACTGACATCTTTCAGACTTGCAATAAACAACACAGCAGCCTTTTTTTTCTCAATGAACACCTGCCACTTGGTCAGTGGCAAAGCAACCTGGAATGTTTTTATGCTCACCTAATGACAAGATCACAGGATATTCCGAGTTGGAAGGGACCCACAAGATCATCTAGCCCAACTCCCAAGCAAATGCCCACCCAGGGATTGAACCCACAACCCTGGAGCCATGGGCACCATGCTCTGTCCATCTGAGCCTACCATTGTCTAGACTGATTTGAGGATTCAGAAAATTACAAATTTAGTGAGTTAGGTAAGGGCATAGAGATTTAGGGATTTTAGTGAATTAGTGAAAATTTAGCGAATTTTTAGTGAATTTTAGAAGGATTAGTAGACTTCAAAATCATTCAGGAGGCCTGAGAGTTAAGGTTGAATACTAAGGGTGAAAAACGCTGTCCTGAAGTCTCTGAAGGTAAACAAAAGTGTTAGATACAACAAGGGGAAAAGAATGAGCAGCATTGAAGCTAATTGGTTGAAGGACTCATGGCAAAGTTCTGGTATGTGACATAATGCTGAAATGATGAATATTCATGGAGTGTTTTGCACATGTATGTGACAAGGGGTTAAAGATGGGTGGCAAATCTGGATGGCTCTCTTTTGGCACCTGGCAGGGCAGGGGACACTGCCATCGCTCTTTCCTTGGCTCTTGGGCCAAAAATAAACTCTTCTGTAGCATGCATGCAACTCCCTTGAGTCCTGACTGATTTTCCTTAAATCAAGACCATGTCACTGAGCTCCTCTTCCAGTCTTTCTTAAACACCTCCAGGGATGGCAACTCCACCATCTCTCTGGGCAGACCATTCCAATGAGAGATCACTCTCTCTGAAAAAGCTCTTCCAAACATCCAGTCTAAACCTCCCCTGGCATAGCTCAATGCCATGTCGTCTTGTTCTGGTGCTGGCAGCCTGAGAGAAGAGATCCACACCCACCCCACTGCAACCTCCTTTCAGGTAGTTGTAAACAGCAATGAGGTCACCTCTGAGCCTCCTCTTCTCCAGGCTGAACAACCCCAGCTCCCGCAGTCACTCCCCATAGAGCTTGTTCTCCAGTCCTTTCACCATCCTTGTCACCCTTCTCTGGACCCTCTCAAGCAGCTCAACATCATTCTTAAACTGGAGAGTCCAGAACTGGACACAGTACTCAAGACGTGGTCTGACCAGCGCCGAGTACAGGGGAAGAATAACCTCCGTAGTCCTACTGACCACACTGTTCCTGATACAGACCAGGATGCCATTGGCCCTCTTAGCCACCTGGGCACACTGCTGGATCATATTAAGTTTTATGCCAACCATTACTCCCAAATCCCTCTCTATTTCACCACTCTCTAGCCACCTATCCCCCTGCTGATAACGATGCATGGAGTTATTATATCCAAAGTGAAGAACCCAGCTCTTAGACTTGTTAAATCTCATATTATTAGAATCTGCCCATGTCTCTAGCCTATCAAGGTCCCTCTGAAGGGCCCTTCTAATGCTCATCCGCATCCTGAAAAGAACACTTCTAAAAGATTGGCATGGCACACATGGTCCCTACAATAGCCTTGCTAGTGAGCCTGCTAACCATACCCATTATAAAAGGACTAGGATAAGACTGCCTGCCCATTGTTCCTCCTTTATTGACAGCCATCAGTAACAGAGCAGAAAAAAATAACAGTCACTATCAGCCTGGAATACATTTAAATCATCAACACAGGGGTGAAAGACAGTCAACTAGCCTTTGTCTACTTCCATTGACATATATAATGAAAACAAATAGTTAATCCTACTCCCGCTTAATATACCCCCACCCCATCAGAAAAACGTGTGACATGAAGAACCCCTCATCATTATGATGATGAAACTCAAGAAAGACGATTTTATTTGAGTCAGTATCCAGTTTAAATTTCATTTTAAGTACAATAAAAACTTTTGCCTCAAAAAAGGCAACTGGTCACAGACTTTGACAGGAATTTCCCAAATGGCAGTGCTGCAGGTTGCTCCTGCTCTCAGACTGAGCAGCTCTGGAGTGATTCACAACAAATGTCGAGGTTGATTAGGTCTTGGTGCACAGCAGGGACTTAGGCAAAGTTACAGCTACATCACATGAATGCTAAATGAGAAATTAGAATAGGAAACAATCCTGTAATAGTGCTGAAAAGGAAAGGACACATATTAAGGAAGCTGAAAATTAAAAACAACTGAATTAGTGATATTTATTCAACCTTTTATTTTCCTCAGTGAAAATACCTGGACTAGTTTGGGGAGATATTTATACACATATCACTTCAGGTTACAATAACAAACCTGCTTTTGGTTAAGCTCTTGAGGTGTTGACTTCTGCAGACAAATAACAGATCTTCTAAGGAAAAATAAAAAAAGTGCAGGATTGATTCTCTCTAGAAACATAAGTATAAAAAATGATAGCAGAAGCTGTCTATATACAGCATTTCTATGCCTATAAGGGTGGCCATTTTGACTCAGAAAAAAAAGATATTTTACAATAAAAAGAGTAGTACAATGCAGTCCAGCTGAAATAGGAAAACATTCTCCCTGCAATGAATGATGCATTCAGAGCCTCAGTAGCAATGTGAGGATCAAAAGGCAAGCTTTGAAGAAATAGGGTCTTTTAACATTCAGTTATTTGACTGCTATGCCTTTAGGTTTCACTTTTTTGAGATGAACACAAATCAATTCCAAAAGCTCAGTTCTTCTAGCCGTAGTTGAGATGCTGACATTGACATATTATGGCCTTTTTAATTAAAAAGACATCAAGTGTCATATAAGAAATTACAGCCTATTAATACAATCTCACACTGAACAAAAATTTAGCATTTTGAAGATACATTTTTCAGATAATTCTAAAAACTAAAAGTGATGTATTCTGTTTAAAAAGACATAATTCTAGGAAACGGATAATCTGCATAGGGCAATATCACATTATCCAGAAATCACAGATTGTCGTGTGAATTGTTGCATATGATTGTTTTTGATCAATGCCAAACCTGCCAGGCTCAAATGTCACCATGCAACTACATCCACCTAAAGCAGGCAGCTCGTGAAAAAAATAGTTTCTCACTCTCTTTTGTGTGAGAGTAAGATCCTTGTGTGTTGGAATTGTTTAAACTGACCAAGCTGTACCGTGCAGTATAGATGCCGTTTCAGAGATGACATGTTAGCTGGCAGTGACGCAAGAAATATCCAGGGCCTGACTGCAACTCATCAGTGACGTGAGTCTGCTTCCCTTCTCTCCTGTGGCAACAGTTCAGATCCGCTTCTCCTGCAGCTTCTCTCATACTGACAAGTTGATGGCACTAGAGATGATATTTCATAGAATCTTAGGATGGTTTGGGTGGGAAGGAATCACAGAATCACAGAATATTCTGAGTTGGAAGGAACCCACAAGGATCATCGAGACTGACTCCCAAGCGAACGCCCACACAGGTATTGAACCCACAACCCTGGATCCACGGGCACAACACTCTGTCCATCCGAGCCTCCCATCATCTGNCTTAAGACCGTCTGGTTTCAGCCCCCCACCATGGGCAGGAACACCTTTCACTAGACCAGGTTGCTCAAAGCCCAATCCAACCCGGCCTTGAGCTCTTTCAAGATGTGGTACCCACAACTTCTCTGAGCAACCTGTTCTACTGCCTCACCACCATCATCACAAAACATTTCTTCCTATTATCTAATATAAATATACCCTATTTTGGTTTTGAAAGTCCTTCTTCACTCCTCTTGGAAGCCCTCTTTAATTATTAAAAAACTGCAATAAAGTCTTCCTGTTCCTTTTAGTGCTAAACCCCTAGAACAATCTTTCACCAGCAGTTCAACACATTTTAAGGTGATTTCCATCCATCCATCCATCCATCCATCCATCCATCCATCCATCCATCCTTCCATCCATCCATCCATCCATCCATCCATCCATCCATCCATCCGTCCAACAATGATCCAGATAACTGAAAGTACATTTATCATAATGACTGAATTATAGTACTTTAAATAAAAATTAACTTTGTCCTAGATTGCAATAAATACAGAGGCTTGTAGGTGGTGAAAACAATATTGAGGCAGAGGAAACTCATCCAGGGTTAAACCAAATAACCCTTCTGCATGGGACTGCACCAGTAGTCAGCACCAGATATTCAGGAAAGAAATCCGGGAAGAATAGTGATGCTTTTTCCTTTTACCTCCCTCAGTCAGCAGCCTAAGAGGTATATCTGATAGCCAGTGATGGATCTGTCCTCTGTGGATACTTTCCTGAACTCACTTGTACTTCCAATTACACAATTTCACATGTCAAACGAATTTGCAGTTGAATTATATATGTATTTTTAAAAATGGTTCTTTCTGTTTTAAATCTTTCCCTGTGGTTCTCCTGTTGCAAGAAAGCACTGAAATTTTCTCTTTTCCCTAATTTGATATGATATGTGGATTGCAGGATGCTGTCTCCCCCAGCAGCATTATGAAGTACACACTCCCTTTAAGACACTTTTATGATGACACTCTATTTAATTAGATAAAGAGCTATCATCACACATAATCAACTTGCACCTTTGAGTATTATAAGGACCTTTACTGGTTCATCTACATCTTTCCAGAGATGGAGAAAATATTAATTTCATGAAATATTCAATGTATAGGTGCACCACATCTGTCTTCTGCCGTTCTGCATTTTCATTTTTGTTCTTAATACTTGAATAATTTTTAGATCAGGTTTGAACACTGACCTAGTACTTTTCAAGGCAGTGAAAATGTATCTGGTAATAACTTTTATCTCTTTCCTGAACAAGAACAGAGAGTACCACTGTGCATGTACCCTGAGTTATTTTTTCTATGCACATAGGCTGGCATTTATCTGCAAGTACTTTTCTGCAATTTTGCAGCCAGTCTCGTATGTGAGACTTTTCCTTGCAAATCTTTGTAATAGTAATCCTCAATGACTGTGTTTTCAGCAATCTTTATCACGAGCCTACTAATTTCCTTTGTAATTATAAATTGCAAAAGGTATCTGTTGAATTGCGGGTGCTATACACACATGCCGAGCTTTCGGCATTGGGTCCTTCAGCAATCTCACACACGTCTGCTAGCATTTTACCCTTCTAGCTTTCCCTTCCAATTTTTCCTAAGTTTCTTCCTTTCTGGTAGTAAACTTTTATGCAGTGAATTTTTCCAAAACATTTTTGTTCCTGGCAGCTTGTTTGATTATAGTTTCATAAAATTTAGTGAGAGAATATGGCTCAATTACTTATTGCACAATGTGCACAACTACTTATTGATGTGGGCCTGATGTACCATTTCAAACTAATAATAGTCGTTTCCCTTTTGAGGGTTCTCAGATTAATCTTTCCAAGAGGCTTTGTGCCCCTGTGTCCCATTTATAAAACCTGCATATGGAAAATTGTTGTTTCTCAATATTGTGTTTTCTGCCCTTACTGCCCTCACAGTCCCACTTAATAACCTGTCGTCAGTTTCTCCAAGTTTATCAAAGAATTGATGTTCACAGATTCACAGGTTCACAGGTTC
>WEKX01024776.1:156961-191891 GCA_013390025.1 Pitta sordida
TTACTCCTAAATCCCTCTCTATTTCACCACTCTCCAGCCACTCATCCTCTCAGCTGATAGCGATGCATGGGGTTACTATGTCCAAAGTGAAGAACCTGGCACTTAGTCTTGTTAAATCTCGTACTATTGGAGTCTGCCCATTCCTCTAGCCTGTCAAGGTCCCTCTGAAGGGCTCTCCTACCCTCTGGCAGTCTAACTTTTGCCCCCAGCTTGGTATCACCTGCAAACTTTCTGGTGATGGACTCAATTCCCTTGTCCATATTGTCAATAAGGATGTTGAACAGTGCCGGGCCTAACACTGACCCCTGTGGGACTCCTCTAGTGACTGACTGCCAGCTGGATGTGGCACCATTCACCAGCACTCTCTGAGCTCGTCCATCCAACCAGTTCCTAACCCAGCATAAAATGCTTCTGTCCAGTCCATGCTATGAGTTTCTTCTGAAGCTTATTATTGGAAATCGTGTCAAAGGCTTTGCTAAGGTCCAAGTACACAACATCCATGGCCTTTTTTTTGTCAACCAAGTGAGTCACCAGATCATAAAAGGAAATTTTTAGCTCTTACGCAATGTTTGTAACAAAAGCTAGGAAAAAACCTCTTAAGAGCTTTAACGTACATTCATGTTATCACTATCATACCATAACGTTCCATGATGATGAAGACATGTAGAACCACATTCAATTTTTCAAACATCCAAAACAAAGAAAAAAAAATTTGCTTGGGTTGAACACAGGTGCTTGACCAAAACCTCTGACAGCTCATTGCAGGATCAAAGCCTTGCTTCATGGATTAACAGTTGTTGTAAATCAAGCATCCTTTTATTTTTGGCAATACATTTCCCTAGTATACCAAAAAGTCAAACCAAATTAATTTTGTGTCATGTACTGCTCATCCCACTGCTTCTGTTTAAATTGAAAATTGAAAGTTTTTCCATAACTGAAAAATACACAATGAAATTTTATACTTCAAATTGAGAAGGTGAGGAGGAAAGAACATTTCAAAGATTCCTCTTTTCTTCATTTCATACGAATATAATTAGTTGCTCCTTCTTTTAATTGAATACTGTGACTAATCCTTCTAAAAGGGATTATTTAGAACAAGCAGACAATGCTGGGTAGCTTTTTGTGTCATTCAGCTGTCCTTAGAGAACAAAACTGAAGGCATCAACAACTTTTTCCTGATTTTTTTGACAAGTAATTTTCAAAATTAATATTTAAGTCAGTGATTCAATCTAAACCCTCTTAAATGGTAAAGAGAGATCTGTGTAATCAGAAATTGGTTTTCAATGTCACATTTCTTTATTGAAGTTAAATCCCTTTGGAGATATTTGGAAAGTATTTAAGGATCACAGAATCTTTATCTCACAGTCTCTTTTGTATTTAGTATATATACACTTCAGATGTCGCTTTATCTCTGTCAGCTGTAATAATAGAAACAATTGGAACATATATGAAGGCAGGATTCTAAGCCAAATTTTATTTTATTTTGTCTATTATGGTGACATAAAAAATAAAAAGAGTAGGAAAAATACTAATACACCAAAGAATTATTTAAAAGCACTAGCAAATAAATTTCAAACAGAGGTTCCATGAAATTTTTTTTCATATTAAAAATATAACTCATTAATTATTTAGGGTGGAAAATGTCTTCCTTCTTTTATTTTCTCACTTTTATGGTTAACTTTAGCAAATAAGGATGCTGCCATTATAAAACCCATAATTATGAAACTTAATTAACTTATTAAAACCTTGATTGAGAAAGCATATGCTTTATTTTAAGCATTTGAGTAGCTACAGAGGTTTCAACAGGCTTACTTCTGTGTTTATTAAAGACAATTGTGGAATACTTGTCACAGCAGCGTAGTAGTGGTGACACTTATAGCTAAAACCAGCAAAAGGTAATAAAATAAGGTCAAGTAGAGCAGTTCTCATTAAGTCATCCTTCCCCTTTGCTTTGTGCTACCCTTGAGGCGTCTACCTTGGATTCCTTCTCCCTTCTTCCCAGCTGGAGCAGGGGTCTTTGCCTGTTCCAGTCTCACACCCTGCAGCACCTCTGGGGTGTTGCAGAGATGGCTCTGTCTGCTCTCAAGTGCCTTTTAATCTTGTTTATACACTTTTTATCAGTCAGTAATTGCATTAAGAGAAAATAATGGAGGCAGCTGCTGCCCCTCCTTTCCTCAAAGGTATGCTTCTAAGTGCTGGACTGTGGAATTAGGTTCCCGTTCCTCCTGTGGTAAGCAGGCTGCTGGATGTTACTGTGAAAATTAAATTAAATATAAGGGTGTATTTGGAGTTTGCACCAGTTCTGTACTCCGGGAACTTGGAGCAGCAGAGGGGACCATAAGGGACAGATTTCCTTCCACTGAGACGGATGGTTTTTTATGTATGTTTATACATATTCAATGTAATGATTATAACTGGCATAAAAATATCAATACAAGGAACACTAATCTCCTAATTTAGTTAAGTGAGATAGAAGTCCTTGCTGTTGGTGATAATTACCCCAAAAGAAAACACTGTCATCTTACATTCTCAGGTAGATAATCTTTGCTGCAAGGTAAGATGATTATTCTTACTTCTCCTGCCAAATAAAGAATAGCTTTCTCTAAAAGTAATTTATATTTTTGAAGATCATTATGTTTCTTTCAGTATTTTATTTTTTCTCCTTCTTAACTAACCAGACCAAATTCCCTCATCTTTTTCTAATACTTTAGTTTTTCTAAACATCAGTTATTTGAAATGTCTCCATACAGATTGCATTCTTTTTAGGCATGGTCTCCAAAAGAAGATATGGTATTCCACCTAGTGTCTCAAAAGTACCAAGCACAAGAGCATGACTTATTCTTGACTTCCATGAAGGTGCTTGGTCACCATACCCAGGCAGTTGTTTGCCTGGTTTTGTAACAGGACACTACTGGCACATTTTGGCCTCTAGTCCATCTTGCCTCATCTGTATTTCTCACCTTGTTTACTGAATATTTCCTTGCTGAGCATGGTGCAGTATATCCCTCCCTATGGTTTCTGAATATCTTCTTGTTGACCTCACAGAACTTCAAGTCCTATCTACCAAAAGAATTCCATCTCTGCCTACAAAGGAAATGTTCACAAATTGTGCAGTATGCTCTCTAACAGCCATCAAAGTTATTAATTAAAATTTTCCATATAAACAAAAGTAGGGTGTATGCCAAGACCATCTCCTTTGAAATGTGTCCTGTTGGAGAGTGAACTGAACCCTCAAATCATTTTGAGAATGATTTTTTCCATATTCTTACCTTCATTTACTTATTTTTCTTCCAACATTGACATGAGAGTCAAGATATATCATGTCTTCTCCTCCTACCCTGTCTATTGGGATGATTACTCTGTCAAAACCTGAAAACAGATTGGGTTGCTCCTGACAAATGCATGTTGGCTGTTTCCCTTTACATTAGTATTCTAGTAGATTTAAACAATGTAGGTTTAAATAATTTATTCTATTTAAATAAGATTATTTAAATTATTTATTCTGCTATCCTTGCATAAATAGAAGTTAGGCTGGCTTCCTCTTGATGTCCTTCCTCTCTCATTTGGAAACAAGTATTGCATTTTCTTCCTTCCATAAGAGAATAAATAAAATCTGTTAATTCACAGCAGTTTAAGATTAATTTAATGATTTCTTAACTATTTGTGTAACCCAATTTATCTAAATATCCTTTAAGATATTACTTTGCTTTTTCAGTCCAAACTCCTGTCCTTTGGTTAAACTCTACTAACTGGTTGATGACTACTGTTAAATCTTTGTAAAGACCCAAGAAAGATGCAGCTTTCCCTCTCTGTTATTTGCCCTTCTATTTTATTTTCCCCTTGCTTTATACGCATTTATAAAACTATATCCTAATTCTAATTCATGCTATGCTGTAGACATCCTGACTTAGATTCTTCACACAATACTAGTATTGAAACTCAAGATTTTTTATGATTTCATTTCAATTTCTGTGGTATTAATGCGTTGCTGTCATACCATACCTCATTATACGCTGCTTTCCCCTGGGACAGATTGCTTGTTGTGGCTTTACATTGCTTCTTTAAGGGAGTGTAATTTTCTGACCATAGTGCCTTTTTGTTGGAAAAAATTAAAAAACTGTTAAGACTATAATCTTTATTGTTCCTCAGGAAAATAGGAGACAATATTCCTTAGGAATATAGGAGAACTGCCAGGTAGTGAAGCTGTACCTAAACTCTGTATTATGCAGAAAGGACCCAGGTTGCACAGAAATATGAAGTTTTTTTACGGGATAAAGAAACTACCATATTATGGCAGGGCAATTAATTGTCAGAGTAGTGCAATGTAACTACACTGGTATCATCTGATACTAAGACTTGACTTGATTTCTTCTTTTGCAGTGTCTTGTTGAATTTTATCATAAAGACAGAACCTTACAGAGCAAGGAAGTTCTCCCACAGCTTTTATTTGGACTTCATTTCTTCTACTAAGAGACTTCCGCTTTGTAAACTTCAAGAATTATACTACTTGCAATTATGTACACAGACCATGTTCTCATACAGTGTAAATTAGAGGACTATTCACATTTATAATCCTTAGGTTCCCCTTACTTTTTCTGTTAAATTACCACATGACTAAAGGATCATATATTAAAGCAAAGTTAATTTTCATATATTGATATTAACACCAAAGAAAGCCGTTTGATGTTCCTTGCTTAATTTTTTCCCTCTGGCCTCAAGAGTGTGATCAGATATTTCAGTAATATAAAATAATTTTACTGATTTGAGTCCTTATAGGAAAGGAAATTATGATGTCTTCAGCTTTGCATTTGGAGGAAAGAAATTGTCTATCTAAAGAAACAGAAGAAGTTTTTCTTATCCTTTGTCCATCTCAGAGTCCAAGACCTCAGTATATACAATATTGTATTAACACACAACACGATTTTTCAATATAAAGGAAAAAGCCACCTTGACAGAGGTAAAGCTATGATAAAAATTTAGTCCTGCATTATGATTCGGAAGAATTCCTTAGCCAAACTGAAAACATGAGTGCCGGTCCTATTTCCATTATGGCAAGTAGCAGAAATCCTACTTATTTCAGTAATACAGCAATGACTTCATCACATTAACAATAAAAAAATCCATCAGTATGTGGCAAAAGGGATGATTTCTGTTGTTCGATGATATCAAATTCCAAATAAAATTATGTTAAGAGTGCACAGGGAAAGTGAGTATGATTTCTGTCTTAAATGCAGTGAAAACATTGTGTAATGAATTGCGTACTCACAGTGCAAATTTATCTCCTTGAACAGAAAGTCAGCCATTTGAATGCAGCACATTTCAAACTTTTGATAATGTGTCCAGATTTGTTTCTTGTTAGCATAGGTTCCATTTATGGAACGGGCGAAACGCACTTCATTGGAAAGGCATACACAATAGGTGTTAAGTTCAAATTAAAATCAGCATGTTGGTCTTGACACTCCGCTTCTGCCAATATTTCTTGCTACAGATACGGCTTTTGGACACCTGAAGAAATTCTTGTCCTGCTGGGACAGTCTCCTGAAGATTGAGAACACATGCTTACCCAAACTATGGTATATGTGTGCTATACTAGTATTATACTATATATGTACTAGTACATTAATTCCACATATTATTTGAAGCTTTATAATGTGTATCAACCTAAGTTTTCAGCAATAATAAAGAAACAAGATCATTACTATGGTTCATGCTCAATCTATGACAGTAAAGACTGTAAGAGAAACAACTTTGTAATTTGCAGCTGTACTATAGAGCTGAACGAGTTGCAGTCCATAACCACAGTTTTACCCGCTGCCCAAGTGTCCTGGATTCCTCAATGTTTTTTCTCACATAGCATTCATGCAAACGGGGTTTTCAGTTTGCTGTAAGTGGGAAGATTTCTAGTTCTGCATCTTCAGCAGTAATCTCTGCCCAATTACTTTTCTTTAGACTGTTCACATGTACTTGTGAGGCATAGACTCTTTTAAATTGGGCAACTTCTGAATATTGTTAACATGTTAACATAGCCTTGTTAACAAATATGGCTTGTCCTGCACATACCCTGGATTTCCAGGAAATCCCGAATCACCTTAGGTCACACGATGATTGTTACTCCATCTGGGTAATGGTTGTGAAAACCCAATAGTAAGGACTACTGGGCAAGTTTGCGGATGACACCAAGCTGGGGATAAATGTTGATCTGGAGGAAGGTAGGAAGGCTCTGCAGAGAGACCTTGACAGGCTGGATAGATGGGCTGAATCCAATGGCATGGGGTTCAACCAGTCTAAGTGTCGGGTCCTACACTTTGGCTACAATAACCCCATGCAGAACTATAGGCTGGGGGCGCAGTGGCTGCAGGATGANAACAGGTTAGGTAACAGGTTTGGCTAGGTTAGGTAATAGGTGATAGGTTGGACTTGATGACCTCTATGGTTTTTTCCAACCTTACTGATTCTGTGATTCTGTGATTCTGTTATCTACTGGTCATGTTTCTTAAAACATGACTAAAAAGTTTACACATGGTGTAGCTGAGCATGGGTCCCAGCCCCATGCAATGATGTAGCAATGGGAATAATGCAGACTCAAATTTCCGTCTAATGCCAAATGGACCGGGACTTGAAAGGTAAAGTCCTTCAGGGCTTAAAGGAAGGTCACATGAGACACGGAGTAGAGGCCGTGCCAAGATTCTAACTTCAAGAGATGTGAGATACAGTTGGCCCTCTTGCGCTTCGCACCCCCCATATTGCGGCTTCAGATCTTAGTGGCATGATGTTTTAGTGATGTAGGAGACCCGTTTTGCAACTGTGCATGCGCCACCTACTGCCTGGGTGGCAGAACGGGCAGCGGTGGGGGCGCAGGCAGCAGTGGGGACAGCATGAAGTGAAAAAAGAAATGAAATCTGAGGTTATCCGATGAACATTTTAAAGAAGAAATGACACTGAAATGAGCACTTCTTCTTGCTTTGTCATCGGCTGCTTGTTCTTCCTCTGTATTATCTCCTGCTTTTGCTGAGACACATCTCTGCAGGGAAGCAACACATTTGGCTAAATGCAACCTTTCTTTCTTTTTGCGGGGTGACTTTCCGGCTGGATGAGTGTCATGGTCATCCTTCTTCATAAATACAAAAATGATCACGCTGGCTGCCAAACCATGGAACATTGGAGTAAATGCAGTGTTTGCAGAAGTGAAGAAGGATTTAATACTGAGCTTTGAATATGTTCAGCGTTCCTATGCAAGGTTTGTTATATCTTCTTCCTGACAGAGCTAACATTTAAAATTTCTGCCATATGGTAAGGCACAAACAATTCTCTCCTATTCCGTTTTTCACATTGTAGTTTAGGTGTGCTTGGACTAGGAAAAAACTCAGCTCATGTCTGTGTGACTTACTCATTTTGGAGTTATTCACTGCATTTGAAAGAATTGACATTTCTTGTGCTAATACAGATTTGCCTGGCTATACAACCCCAAATATTTGGTTGAACACTGAAAAAATCTGAAAACTATAAGAGATTGAGATGTCGGCCTAAGAGGTTTAGGCTGTTTAAAGATCTGACCTATAGACACTGGCAGCACATACAATTTACCAACAATGAACAGGACAGCACCCACTTCTGTAAGGCAGACAAGCTATGGCATACAATTGCTTCATGGCCTGCATTTCATGCTGATTTCATGCTGATTCCACCAATGGGAAACAGTAGTCCCAACCCAGTTGATAAACTAGAGAATTGATGTGAAGGTATTTGCCCTTTCCTCAGCCTGAAGAAATAACGAGGAGAAAGGAAGGACATTCAGTGTCTGTACAAAAGAAAATGTCTTCCTGATATATGCTGTGATGTATACCCTTGACTGGCCTAATAGCTTGAAATTCTCTGCTCATTTTAAAGGAGATACAATTGCACTGGAATCCAGGTTATTTTTTCTCATCACAGTACAATGAGCACAGACTGCTCTCTCCTATCTAGCAGGCTCTTTGCTGCGTGACAGGAGATGCTCAAGTGAGATTGCTCGAGAACATTTACCTTGGCCTTCCCACCAAATAAGGAATCAAAAATATTTAAGGTAATGGTGCTACTGCAATTCTTCTTGTAATAAACTCAAAATGGTAAGAGAAGGCATCATGTAGTGGGAGCAAAATGCTGAATTATTCCTGTGTATTGAAATGTTCATAGGCAAACCAGACTAAGTAATTAAGTCACTATTAGACCAAAACATTACATCCACTGTTTGCAGTTCTAACTGCTACTAATTACTGTCACCATGACAACAGTGGACTTGGTTTTTCTAATATCTCCATGTAGATTTCTCTTCCTAATAAACACTGCCACAAAATTCACGTCTTCCCACCTTGAAATACTTGTGTTAAAATAAAGGTAGATATTTTTAGATAAGATCATCTTTAATGCCAGCAGTAAAATGAAACTTACCTAAAGTTTTGGTAATTTCTTTATAGAATTATCTGGATGTTAACACAAAGGGCATTTTTAAAGTTGATTATTAATTTAAAAAGCTTGTCTTCTCACTTGCATCATAAAATTCATAGTTCAGCTTAAAGTCAGGCAGGTAAATGCATTGGGCTAGCATAATACCCTGTGCCTTGTTTGGGCTTTTGTTTGCATCCTGTTTATGGCTATAGTTACATCTGTATTACCCTTGGTCAGAACCCAGGTTTTATCTCCAAATATTTTTTTAAAGAAAAATATTTTGGAGCCTTTCATATGTTTAAGTTCTATATTTAGGTGACAGCCACCCCATATCACCTCTTCTAAGATGCTGTGTGGATCTCTATGTTCAGAAAAGAGCCTCCCAGCCCCATCAATCTGTTATGCCATTTGAATGAGAGATGAATCCCTGCTGAGCTGCAAATAGAATCTGCTCCGAATAGCTTCGCTAATATTAACTGCTGATGCCATCTCCCAGGAATGAAGGAAAGATATCCAAAGGAAAACTGGAGCTCTCTCAGTCCTTCCCATGTCTTATTTCCACAGAGAAGAGGTTCTTTGAAACAGTGCCAGCACTTGACTAATATTAGACTCTATTTTAAAAGGAGAAAGCACAGAAAGAGGACTACCTGGGAGCTCTGTCTGGAAAAGAACTCCAGGATTTTTTCTGAGTTTGACTTTTTGTGGAAAGGCTCCAGAATAAACTAAGCAACGGATACTGAATAGATTTTCTCTAATCTGACACCAGAGGCTGCCTCCCAGGGATGGAGAGGCAGAGTACAGCCCTGCAGGCACTCCTGCCATGGCACCACATGGGTAATTCTGTTTCACGTGAAAATCATGTCTGGCCATGGACACCACAACAGATTTCCAGCCAAAACCCATGAGCCAAGCCTGATCTTATATTACAGGGCTCACAAAGTCTGTGGCATTGGTAAAAATTCAATGTGTTGCTTCTTTGTGTGTGTTTTATTTGTTCATATTGCAAGCATTGTGAAATGTGCCAAGACCCAGTAGGAATATATTTTCCAGCATTAATACTGTGATAAACTGGGAAAAGAATATCGTAAAGTGCAATAGACACCTAAAAAAGTTAGTGTGATTTATCCAATCCTTAGTGGTTTTTTCTCTTTCCTGAATGTTTCTAGGCTGTAGTGGGGACACTACACATATGTATTGCTTGAAGGGATTGCTGGTCCTAAAAGCTACTTATAAGCGTAGCCTAAACATATAGAAATGATGAGTGAATGCCTCAAACAACCAGCATGTATCCACTTTTGGTGCAAGTGATTAAGTCAGTGCAGAAGCTTTAATCCTACTATTTAGATATTCTCAAACCTTTGATGAATTAGGAACTGTTGCCCATAGTTCCCTCAGGCACTGAAGGCAGTGTCGTGATACTTGCTTCAAATTTGCCACACACATTATGGGTTGTAAGAAGTTAACAAGATTTCAAATTTCAAAATTATCATATCAACATACAACTTTAGCATCCACTCACAACATTTTAATAAATTTAGCTTCAATTTAGCACTTCGATTTAGTTGACCTACTGAATAGTGGGAAAAGTCAAATTGTCATCATGTAGGTGTGAATGCTGGATCAAAGTAGGAGGAAAATTTGATGGTCTGTCTGGCCATTTTGATGCCCAGATATGCATCTACCACAGATATTGCTTGGTAGAAAGAGAGGACACACTTAGACTGTCATTAGCAATGTGATTAACAACTCTCTCACCAACATGAGCTACTTGGTTCCTGCTCTGAAATGAACTGCTGCACCTTTGGGCACTTACTGTGCCCCATTGAGGTAAGGAGCAATTTTTTCATATACATTATGAACATGGTCCCTCTGGAGTTGATTTGCCTCATTCTGCATCATAACCAAGGCTGGGCTAGCTCACTGAAGGCAGTGCAAAGAAGAAAAACAAGCATTGAATCAAAGTACATTTCCTTAAGTTAAGCAGTATGACATTATTCATTAGGGAGATAGTATTTCCACCTACTGTTTTGCCATTAAAGAGAAATTGCTGAGTCTTTTAAAGGAAGAAAGGTCATCTGTTCTATGTTTTTATATAATGTGTTACAGTGAATCCTCGGTACATTGCACAGTGACTCTGCTCTGCCGAGGGGCGGTGCCGCAGTGCCTGTGGGGCAGGACTCACCCCGCCCTGCGGGGAGGGGGTTCGCAATGGCAGCACCATGCCGCTGACACAGTTTCCCCTAACCCGGGAAACTGCCCCATGCAAGTAAGGCAAGCGAGGGGGAGCAAGGGCTGTGTGCTGGAAGGGGGCTTCTGTTCCCCCGCCTTCTGGGACCGTATGGGCAGCGCTCCCGGGACCAGTGGATGTTAAAGGGAAAGAAACTTCGGTACTGACTCGAACCCCCCATCTCCCCCACCCTGTGGGCTTCTCCGGGCTGCAGTGACTGCGCTTCCACAGCCCAAACCCTGTGCCACTTCCCCCCCCTCCCTCCCCAACCCCGGTGATCGGGCCCGTGCCAGGCGGCCCCCATGGACACCACACCGGGTTCGGGGCGGGGAGAGCATGCAGTGTGGGGGCACAAGTTTCTGCAGCTTGCAATGGCATTTAGAGTCCTGCAGCACTGTGCCCCAGTCCCTGACCCACTCCTATCTGTATCCTGTGTGCTCTGCTGAGACCCAGCGCAGCACTGCCACAAGACATGCCATTCCTCAAAGCCCAGTCAAAACCTGGGCAGCGCTGCCTCTACTGGGACTGGTGGATGTTAAAGGGAAAGCAAGCACACATGGTCACAGCAGCCGCTCAGAAACGGTTCCCTTTTCTCGCCTGTGCCGAGAGAGACCACGGGAAGGAGCGGAAAATTGTGCAGAGCGCTCTGCAGTGCCGGGGGGTGGAGCAATGGGTGTGGCCTGCATGCATATTAATGACCTGCACTTGTTTGCGAGTTTAGATTTTCGCGAGGCCTGTGGCCTGTCCCGTTCCTCGCGAACAATGAGGTATAGCTGTATTTTCTTATACAAATCTGAAAGGAATTTTATGTACCACAACACAATGTTTATTAACTTGCTTTTGTCATACTTTAGAAGCTTTTAACTTGAAAAGACTGGATAAGCAACTCAGTGACATGGTCTAAAAAATGGGAGGCTCGGATGGATGGAGCATGGTGCCCATGGCTCCAGGGCTGTGGGTTTGATCCCCGGGTGGGTGTTTGCTTGGGAGTTGGACTAGATGATCCTTGTGGGTCCCTTCCAGCTTGGAATAACCTTTGAACTTGTACTTCTTAAAGTCTTCCAGACTTCTCCAGTCTACCTTTGATAAAGATATTTTCTAAAAAAAGTCCTTTCTCTACAGACACATCTTTAAAAATGCCATCTGAAAATGGTGAATAACAAAAGATGCCCAGAGTCTTAAACAAAAGCTCTAAGTTGTATCATTTGTCCTCTGCTTCATCTAGCAACCAGAAAAATCTATACCTACAGAAGTCCCACTGATCAATTCATTGACACAGTGTGCTACTGAGAAAAAAAAAAAATTCTAGCTTCACAAGCATCCATTTTTAAAGCTCTTCTGGATTAACATGGTCCAAAAATATTAGCAATGCCCCCTGGAAAACCCTGTGATACTGAGATTATTTTATTGCATTCTAAGCAATTTTCAGTTCAATATAAAATTTTGCACAGAAAAGCAGTAAAAACAGGACTTTGTTGGACGTATACTGGCCATGCTAGGATTTCCATTAATTAATTGATTATTTGAGTCACCAAAATAGCCTGGAGCTGCTCCACTTCCATGATGCAAACAACTCTATGCTGAGTAACTTCTCTGAGGCAAAGATATCGATAACAGAGCCGCGCTCAAGATCTCTGCACTGTAAACTGGTCATTACTCTGACTCCTAATACTATCCTTCTCTGGTACTTGTTTTCAAACCCATGCGCATTTTAAATTCTATCAAGTCAAAAGATTTCTCATCTATGTTTTCCTTGGCAATTACATCACTGAGAAACACTGGGGCAGACTAAGCCCAAATTTGATTCTGCAGTAACAGAAATAAACTGACTCTAGAGGAGGTTTGGTTATATCATTTATTAACCTGAAAAGCTGTGCTAGGATTAAATCCTGTAGCTCTGGGTGTCATCTATTGTATCAGATATTCACTCAGCATCATTGAGAAATTGCCTAGATCAAACTTATGACAGGTATTGAAGTGGGATGAAGAAATTCTCTGGAAGATTATCACTGTGCTCTCCGTTATATGTGTTGCTAAATAATAGCCACTTTAGAAACACAGATAATAAAAAGAAAAAAATACAGTGTATGTGAGTTGCCCTAGTTTAGCCTCTTCTGCACTGCAGTGCATATATTTTTAGCTTCTGGTGAGGTTTAAAGCCATCACCTTGCAAGCACTTACACAGGTGCTTAACTCTGTGTGTGCAAACAATAATGCTGACTGACTCCAGTGGGATATTCCAGACACAGAGTTCATCACATGCATTAGTGAGTATAAGGCTGACTCTCTAAGGCAGAAGGATTTTTTTTTTTATTGTTCTTCATTATAATCCAGCTCTGCTGTAGAAGCTAGTTTTTAAAAATTGCCTTCAGAAAAACACCGGTTGAAATAGCTGAAGTGCTCTATTGAGGATCATTTTGGGAGGAAGCTGATGTACTATCAAATATACAGGGAAAGGCAGAAGGAGGCTACAGAAGGAAAAGGAAATTGTGTTTTGGAAAAGCTGCAACATAATTTAAAACTTTGCTATTGCTTCATTTGACAAGAGGAAATAATAACGGGTGAATTGATGTAAGATCACAGGAATGAAGAGCACAGAGCTGTTTCTGTTTAACTCTAGGCCTACATTTGGAATAGCTCAGTTAGGTGGAGCAGCCTAGGATCTGCTATTAGTCTGAAGTACTTAACTACCAGGAACAAAAGAAGGTGCCTATGAAAGCACATAGCAAGAGACACCATATAGTGAGACACCTTTTCATGTTAAGACACAAAAATGTTTAAATGGAAGAAACCCATCACTACTAGTGTGTAAAGTGTGTTTCCTATGCAAAAGGAGCAAAATAGATGTTATAGGATCTATGATAAACCTAGAATTATGAAAGATACAGTATCTTTTGTTTTGAAAGGTACCTCCAAGAGTGAGGTCAATTGTCTGGACTCTGAAATTTGAGAGTCCAACTCTGCAACGTACTATTAAAATAAATGTTCCATAAAGTTTTTTAAGAAATTAGTCCTCTCTGAGAGAGGCTGGGGGGACAGAGCTGTCAGGTCAGTTCCCAACGCTGACCAGCAGTCATGCTATGGACATGTCTCCCTAGACATGTCAAATGAAAATCCACATCCTACACTTACCCACCTATTAAATCACAAAATGCTCGACAACCCTCCATTCAATGCTTTTAGTGCAACAAACTGAAACCTATATGAAATAGAGTGCACCAGAGAGAGAGGAGAGACATATTTGAGGGCACAGACACTAAGATTAGTAAGTAAAAAACATTCTGACAGTCCTAGGAAGCTAGTTATGACCCCCATCACAGAAGAAAGAAACCCCCCCACATTTAAAATCAAAAAGCAAACAGGGATGCCCACCAATCTCACCTTGAGGAAAATAATTTCTGAGAGATTGACTCAGGCTCAAACATATGATTTTTACATGCCAGTCTGAATCTCAGAAACTTTACAGTTTCTCTGACATCTCCAGCATACTTTCTCTAGTCACAGGGAAAGACATAAAATAACCTGTAAATCAAGCTATACTTTGGGACAAAGAACATTTTCTGTCCAACACAAAATTGGATATTTGTTGCTACAAATGTCACATAGTGGCATTTTACATTGCTATTGTTTGCTTACTTGCATAAGAAAGGCTTTGGGGAGTGCAGATTTATTTTTTTTGTCATATTCACCCTAACCTTTATGCAAATTTAAAAAAAAAAAAAGCAAATCTTTTCATCCAGAGCTGGCTGGAAAGCAAAGCGAAGAAGTATAGAGCAGCAGTTCAGTCTCACTCTCTGTCACCTAATGTTTAGCTAAATTTGACTCAACTTGATTGAAAGTGAAATTAAATTAGAGTTTAAAAGCCATTAAAACTTCTGAGTTCATAAATGATTATTAATTTCCTGAACACTGTGAAGGCTCTGACTGTTTTTGTATGGGATGTGAGTCGTGTGCGGGCAATGCCCAACACCTTGGGGAGCCCTGACACCGCAGACCATGGCTCCCTGGGGGCAGCCAGAGGCAGCTGGTGGAGGGAGCTCTGGCGCCCGCATTCAGATCAGGAGCTCATGCTTTGGCCATGGCATGCTGTGTAATAGTGCCTTAAATTTATCTTTGGATTTAAAAATAAATTGTTTGGGACTGTTCTGATCTGAGCTGGGATAGAGTTAATTTTCTTCCTAGTACCTGGTACTATGCTGTGTTTTTGATTTAATATGACAATAATGTTGATATCATATTGATTTTTAGTTCCTAAGTAGTGTTCACTCTTGGTCAAGAAATTTTCAGTTTCCCATGCTCTGCCAGAGAGCAGGTGCACAAGAATCTGTGAGGGAGCATGTCAAGGACAGGTGATCTGAACTAGCCAAAGGGGTATTCCATACCATAGAACACTATGCCCATTACGTAAAGGCAGGGGAGTTGGCTATTAGGGGCTGATTACTGCTTGGGGATGGGCTGGGCATCAGTCATCAGGTGGGGCATCAGTTGTGTTTCTTGGGTTTTATTCCTTCCTCTCTTTTTATCTATCCATCTATATCTATCTATCTATCTATCTATCTATCTATCTATCTATCTATCTATATCTATCTATCTATCTATCTATCTATCTATCTATCTATCTATCTATCTATCTATCTTTAGCACCACTACTATCACTATTATTAATAGAATTACATATTATTTTTAAAATTTTAAACATTAAACTGTTCTTATATCAACCTATGAGTTTTCTCAGTTTTACCATTCCAGTTCTTTTCCCTACATGATACTAGTGGAGTGGAGCGAGGGAGTGACTGTGTGGTACTTAGCTGATGACTGGGATTAAAGCAAAACAGAAGAATAGGTTTTCTAATTCTAAATAATGTCATTCTTTGGGTAACACCCAATGATGTCAATTTAACTCAGCTTCTTTGTAATTCAGCCTAATAGGGGGGAATACATTGAATTGGAAATAAGGTTGCTTTAGACAGGGACAGTCTTCTAGAAGGATGTGTCATCAGAGAGTTCCCAGATGGAATGAATAATTCTTGATTTAAAAAAGAAAAACAAAACAACCAACCCTATTCTTTTCCTTTGCCCCTGAGCACTTGCAGCTGTGGAGACAGTTGTAGGACTAGACTGCCCAGGGCTGTACAGTGACTCTTGCCAAACTCTTGCCAGCTCTGCCAAGGACTCTGGCTCCTTCAGCCCCTCCAGAACGCTGTGCACATGGGAAAGCTGACAGGAGCACAGGGGAAGTGAGGATGACTCAAAGCCAGGGCCCAGCACCACTGAGCCCTCCCTGCTGCCAGCTGGAGAGACAAAGCTGGAGCTCCCAGGCTGAGCTGGGATATTCAGAAACAAGATTAAGTTTTACAGTAATTAGTGCCAGCAAATGACATAACAGCTGGCCTGTTACAGTTGAAAATCTAAACCAGCAACTCCAACTATATCCAATACACATGAAAGAGATGGTGGTGCTCTCCTCACCTCAGGTAAATGAGTCATTTTGTGATGGTCCATTTGAAAACCCAACTTAATTCTTCTTTCTCTCTGTGCCTTCTGCACCATCATCCTTCCCATTTTATACACAGATATCACATTGTGACTGCACTGAGATAACGAGCCTGTGAAACACCAAATCTTTTGCATGAAACACAGCAAATATTCAGCTGGACCTCCTCCAAGTTTGCCCCCAGCAGTGGCAGCCACAACAGGAACACTCTGCCAGACTATCAGCCTCTACCCCTGTCAAGCAGATAATAAGAGAACAAGACAGGAGAAACCTTAATCCCCTTGAAGGACAATTCCTATGAGGTGTCAGGATCCAGAGAAGGACTGATTAATGGAATGGGAAATACAATATGGGGCACAGAGGGCTTATAAGTAAAGGGGAAGTGAAATAAGCTAGACAGGAAAAAATTATAAAAGGGAATTTTATCAATAATAAAGAAGGAAAATGAAGGGAAATAAAAGAAAAAGAAAAGAGCAAAACTGCGAAAAAGAAGAGGAAATAAAAAAGTAAAGCCATGTAGAGAAACTCCAGGTTAGTATTTGAATTAAAGACAAGCGGTGCGTATTTCCCAGATACCATCATGCACAGTCACAGTATCACAATTTGGCAGTTAAACAGCTAATTGTGTACTCTTCATAATGTTGTGTTAATATTACCATATAATGCTGAAACCTTCCCACAGCCTCCTGCTGGCCTTGTCCTCACTCTTTTACAGGACTAAGAACTGCATTTCTTCAAAATGTATTCCTAAAGCCAGTATTTGGTACATTCCTTTCCAAATTCCTGCCTGGCCCCCATGCTGCAAGTGCTTGCAGTGAGGTGACTATATGTAGAACAGAAGGGAGAAGGAAGAACTAGAAGGGAAGGATGGGATTTGTGAGACCAAGCTGGTACTCACTCAGAAAAAGCCACAATTTTTGGAAAACCTGAAATGGGGGCTAATCCAGGTAATTAACTTTGAAGGGCAGCCTTACTAATTGCCAATAACTCATACAGCTCCCAACACTGCAGGAGTGGGCAGGGAGAGAAGCCTACTTGGAAAGGCCTAAACTATTTTAAGGGGAAATAAAGGCAAAGCCATCTACCTCTCCTGAGGGGAGATGGTAGTGCTATCTGGGTAACATCATAGAAAGCTGGAGTGTGAATCCTGATCCATAGTCCTGAATTCTGAACTGCAACCTGGCAGTAGAGTCAGATGGAATGGAACAACTTTCTGGACCTTCAGACTAGAGAATCTTTAAGACCTGATCTAAACACTGATGCCCTTTGCGACTTTCAAGACTTGAACTTTGGTCCCAGTATAAAAACTAATTTTATTAGTAGTTTTGTAATGGAGGCAAAATCTGTTTAGGGAATTTGGGGTGCTGGATATCTGAGTGTTAAATTAAATATTAAGTTAAACTGTTCAAACTGTTGCAATTTGATTGAATCACCATCCTTGGAGGTATTTAAAAGACAAGCAGATATGGCACTTAGTGACATGGTCTAGTGATGGACTTGGTAGTTCTGGGTTAATGGTTTGACTCAATGATCTTGAGGGTTCTTTTCCAACTTTAAAGATTCGTGCTTCTATAAATATCATTACTAGGTTCTTGTACTTCTTTTATTCTCATGGTATCTGCACTGTCCTGACCTCAGTCATAATCAGTCATAAGATTCCTCTTCACCTGTTCTTGTCACCTTCATGAACAGATCTCTTCCTGCTCACTAGCCCAAACCACAAAGATACAGACCTCTGATCACAGCCATTTGGAGGTGCAGCACTTCAACGCATCTTTTCCTTGCAAGTCTCTAAGTAAACAGCATATATGGAAGGAACAACATCCACCTCACGGCAAAGGAGGAAAGAAGCAAATTTGGTCTGAAAATAACAAAAGCAGACACATTTTCCTAGTCCTAATGTGGAAAGAAAATTGACTCCACAGCATTGGAAAAACTACTTTTGGAGTGGAAGTGTCACATCTAGAAGCTATGCTGCTGTACCCTCCTCAGCTATGTTTGTGAGAGAAAATTCAAGTCTTGGCTAATTCATCTCATATTCAAGGAAAAATTTTATAAACATGTGTTGGCAACAGCTATGAGTAATAAACCAAGCCTGCATCACCATCACAGCTCACTTTTCCTGACATGGAGCTTCCTCTGGAAGAGGGGGCTTAAGTAATAAAATCTCCCTTGGAGGTGTGTCGGTGCACCCCTGAGAATGCAGCAGAAGAAAATTCCCCCAGGCAAGAAGACTGACTCTGCAAACTGTGTTATTAGACACTGGCAAATTTACTTGTAACAAGTACACCCCTATCAGAGTTTATGAAATAACCTTTTAAAACTACTAACTCCTTCCATCACAACACTGAGACAACTTCTCATAACACCTCCATGGGAAAACAAAGATAAATATTATGACAAATCTAACTTATGGTACCAAGTGTACATGCATCCATAAAATCACAACACTTTGTGATTTTCTCCTGTCTATGAATAAGACATGCCTGAGACAACAAAATGGTAATTGGATTAAAGTGGATTGAATGTCTTAGTGCTACTTTATGCCATTACAATATTGACATGATTATACAAATGGAAAGCATGTATTAACCTGAAGTTCTTGTAAATCTAGTCCATTCATTTTCCTGCTCCAGAGACCTTGAAAAAATATATTTTTCTGTAAGTTGCATTATGGCTGAATCCTTTCCACCAAGCAGGCCTAAGATACTAAGAAGGGATTATATCTGGGAACAAAAAAGAGGAAAGATTTCCAGCACTGTGCTTAAGGTTTTATGCATACAATTTCCATTAATAGAGCTAATATTTACTCTCAGAATTCCAACCTTGAAGAAGTGAATTATATTCAGGAAGATAACAGTTTATTAAAAAAAGTCAATAACCAATGAACTGCATTTTAATTTTCAATGTTTTATTTAAAGAGTTATTTAAGGGGAAGAAAATAATAAGATAAGCCTCTGGCCACTGAAGATCTGAATAATTTTATAGATGTAGATGAAGTTAGTCAGCTGAACAAAACAGTACATGACATCATTTTACAGTTCAGGGACTCCTGGAAACAGAGCCATCATACAAAATAATTTTCAATGTATAACTTTCTGTTTAATAGCATAGAAACAAACAAGAAAGCACACCAAAGACAAATAGCTGGTCAAGAAATCACACACTGACCACAACTCTGTGAGCTGACTGTTGCAATGAGAATTCCTAAAAAGAATTCAGTTATTTATGGCATTTCTGAGAAAAATGTGGTTCCAACACTTCTTTTTGCAAAAACTCACATAATTTCCCGAGTGCAAACAAGTACCAGGCTTCTTAAATGCAAACCAGTAACATGCAAAGAAAAGAGATGAAACAACCTGGACCTGCAGCTGTAACACACTGGAATTAACCAGTTGCCAGGTGTTTTTCTGTATCAGAGCATCAGGCATACAATGTTGATATAAGCAAGTCTCTTAATATAAGCAAGTCAGAATAAGTTGCTTACACGTTGCAAATCTGAACGTCTGATAGCCTGTTCAGAGTGGCTAATTATGTGCTTGAAAATACACATGTTTGTACTGCCTTAATCCCCACACTTTCTGATTTGGGTTAATAGACATGGAAAGCTCTCTACTGTGTTCTTTTCCATCCTCACAAACCCCATAGTTGGAGTAAAGGTCTCAAATAAATATGGATTTCATAGAAGAGCCTGATGAAGGTATCAATAGATTTGCTATGTTTTATTGGAATTCCTTGTCAGTGTTAGGTTAATGGTTGGATTTGATAATCTTAAAAGTCTTTTTCAACCTAAATGATTCTATGATTCTATTTAATAAGGTATCCAACATAGATACATATCCCACAGGGAAGTTATTCCAGGACATCACTGAAGTATCACATCTCCATAATTTTCCCTGTTGCTCTGGAGTAAAGGAGATGACTCTGTGTAAGAGTGGGAGTGGCAGCCTGTCTAGTTCTGAGGAATCTCTGTGTAAAACATTGGCCTTTATGTAGTCGCTGGTGAACAAGTCTGTGGTAGAGTGTGGGCAATGCAACTACACCAGTGAGATTTCCTACTGACATAATGTTATCCTCTTGTTCCTTCTTCTTCCCACTTTGAGCTTAATACAGTGCCAAAATTGGATTAAATTCTAGTTCACATCAGAATAGCTCAATCATCTTTACTAATGTAGCTGACAATGAACCAGGCAGGAAAATATTGCTAGTTGCTGATAGTGGTGTCTTTTCCACATCTCCCTGTGCTAGGTTTCCTTTTTTTCATATCCAGAATCAGACCCTTCCCTTCTTAATACTACGTATTACATCCTTGCTCTACAGTTATAAATGCTATCTCTGCCTGGTAATCCTTTCTTATATGCGTCCAGCATCCCCTTACAAACCTGTGTTTTTCAGGTAGAAGCAATCTATAGTAGCACTGGTCGTCTGCACTCTAATGTATGTAATCTGATCCCTGTTTATTTGATAAAGAGTTTCTATTTGGAAACTGCTGGCAGTAATTCAACAGTGAAGGACTGTTGATTTAAGTATTATAGATTTATGTAAGTGGACAGAAAACCAGTCTGGTTTGTGCTTAAATGATTCTGTTGAGTCCTGCCAATCGAGCTGGGGGGAAGCTCTGCTTTGTAACTTTCCTGCTTAGCCTGTATTATATTCCCTCCTGGGGAAAAAAGAGCAAAAGAGAAGAAATGGAAATGAATTGATTTTCATTAAAACTTCAGTATTTTAAACAAGGGATCTGAATAATGAACTGGACGAAGTTATGCAATTTTAGCCAAATGGAATGGTGTACTTAATTTTGTTACTAACAGCTGCAGTTTTGGCACAGTAATAGTTACTTTCTTAGCTTTTGGTTGAAGATCACTTTAGCAAGCAACTCCTTTCCCCATATCCATTATTACTCTTTTTAAACTCCAGAGCCTGATAAAAAGGTACAGAAAATGAAACATGACAGCAGTTATGGAAGCATCATCAGGTCCTGAAACAAAATAACTTGACTTCATATTTAGGTTAGACCAGCATTAAAACTTCATATCCCTTTAGAAACGGCACAACTGCCCAGCTTGAGGGAGCCATTCTGAACTGCTCGGAGCATCTCTCCCTTTCCCTGCATGTGCTGTGCCACTGCATGTGCTTGCACAATGCATGCTGAGAATGCAGCTTTGAAAAGGCAGCAAAACTCCAAAATGACAGAATGGCTCTGAGGCAGCAGGTGAGAGAGCGAGAGAAAATAAAACAGCATGCCTAAATAGAGCAACAGCATCCACAGACAAGGTTTGTGAAGAGATGGGTAATCTAATCTGTATGAGGACAGGGAAAGAAAAAGCAGTGATCCAATGTATCAGGGTGTCAGTGTAAAATAACAAAACAAAACAAAACTACTAAAATTCAGATGCTATAGAGATCCTTTAGAATCTAAGAATATCCATGTGTGTGAGTAGATGCAGTGTGGGGAGCTCTGCAGCAACCCAGCCATGGGATGTACAGGTAACTGCCACAGGAAGCTGTCCACAGCCCTTCCAGCTGTAGCTCTGCTGAATGCGCTCAAATTTATTAGTACTCTAAGGAGGCCTATGAGAAAGATGGGGATAGATGTTTTAATAAGGCCAGTAGTGAGAGGAAAAGAGGTATGGTTTTAAACTAAAAGGTCAATTTAGAGTAGATATAAGGAATTTTTTTTACAATGAGAGTCTAAAATACTGAAACAGGTTGCCCAGAGAGGTGATAAATGCTTCACTGGTGGAAAAAAAACCCCAAGGTCTGGCTGTCTGGGGCTCTGAGTATCTCGATCTAGTTCAAGGTGTCTCTCTTCATGGCAGAGGGACTAAAATAGATGATCTCTAAAGGTCCCTTCAAACCCACAGCATTGTATTATTCTGTGGCCAGCACTCATCCTTACAGCCACAGAATCACAGCACTGTTGAGATTGGAAGGCACCTCTCAATTTTTGTAGTCCAGCCCCCTGCTCAGAGCAGAGTCAGTCAGAGCTGGTTACCCAGGACCATGGCTAGGCAGGTTTTGAATATCTCTAAAGATGGAGACTCCAACACCATCTTTGAGCAACCTCTTCAACTGTTCATCAACATTAAAGTAAAAAGATGTTTAGTATGGTCAAGCAGACTTTTTCAGGAGAGTCTGTGTTGTCACCTGTGTGGCCAACCTGCCCCAAGAGAAGCTTAGTCCAAAACAGCATAGACACAAGCCAGATTGTGCCACTTGGTTAATAGTTTAGGGACTACTCCCTTGGCCTCTTGCTTTAGCATAACAGACATAAACCTCAGGTACACACCCTGGCTCTGTGATTCAGTACTCTGACCGCTTTTCTCTAAGTCTTACAACTTCAAATTTCCTGAAGTCTTCTCAGGTGGAGAGTCTGCATTGTGGATCTCAGGGTGATGAAGGCACCTTGCATTTCCTTCTGGCTCCCCCTCCTTTCCTCTCAGACACCCAAATGCATATTGGATTTAAGCAGAATGGTAATGCCCACTAAAGAAATGTATCAAGCAAGGCAGTGTTAACATGAAAGGAGTCCACAGACTCTGTACAGTCAGTGGAAAGGCAAAGGCATTGAATTTATGTAGCATGTATCTCCACATGAAAGTCTCTAGGGAGTTCCACTTTTCCCCACTGACATGCTAACTGTGTAGTTCTGTGGAGTCCCCTGACCCACTCCCTCTTCCTCCTTGCTCTCCCATCCTCAGAGCAGTAACATGTGAATCTGGTTGATGTACCAGTGCCCCAGCTAAGCAGGAAGTATTTAATTGTAAACAACTGCAGCTCACTCAAATACATACATGGAAACCCACTGAGGCTGGTGAGTTTACATGAGTGCTAGCTGCAGCCTCCTCCCCTTGCTGGTTTTACAATGCTCCTCTCGTCAAATTTACAGAGGCAGTATATACAACCTATTCTGTTCTCAAAGATAGCTGTGGGATTGCAGTGGGACCTCTGATAATGCTACTTTTTTTCCTTGATTTAATTCTTGAGGGATTGATGTGACAGAAAACATAGGAGACAGTGCAAAATAGCTTCCTGCCTCACAGAAAGGATCATGAGAATTTAAACTGAATTGCCCTGAGCAGGATTTACCGAACAACCACTGGCTACAAAACTTCCTCTCGTGCAGCTGCATTCAATAATAAATTTTTTAATAATTTATTTACAATAATTTATTTACAAACAATTCCAAATGGTTGAATTAATTATGCTGTATATAAAGCTGTGATGTTGCTGGCCAGAATTGCTTTTGACAGCTACAGCAGTTGCAAGGACCCAGTCTCACAGACCCCCAGAACTTAACCTATCTGCAAAGAGCAGTTTGTGCAGCCCTCGAGTTCTTCTTGCTGATATGAAAGCAGACAAAATGATGCTCACTTTGCAGTAGCTTTCATCCTAAAGAAGATAAAATTTTAAGAAACCCTTCTGAAATCCAAGGAATGGGAGCTCCTTTCTGCTTCTTCATATAAAGAAATAGTGGCTTTTAATTGCTTATTTTAACTTCAAAGNTGTAGTTCTGTGGAGTCGCCTGACCCACTCCCTCTTTCCTCCTCAGAGCAATAACATGTGAAGCAGGAAATATTTAATTGTAAACAACTGCAGCTCACTCAAATACATACATGGAAACCCACTGAGGCTGGTGAGTTTACATAATGAGTGCTAGCTGCAGCCTCCTCCCCTTGCTGGTTTTACAATGCTCCTCTCGTCAAATTTACAGAGGCAGTATATACAACCTATTCTGTTCTCAAAGATAGCTGTGGGATTGCAGTGGGACCTCTGATAATGCTACTTTTTTTCCTTGATTTAATTCTTGAGGGATTGATGTGACAGAAAACATAGGAGACAGTGCAAAATAGCTTCCTGCCTCACAGAAAGGATCATGAGAATTTAAACTGAATTGCCCTGAGCAGGATTTACCGAACAACCACTGGCTACAAAACTTCCTCTCGTGCAGCTGCATTCAATAATAAAGCCTTACTGCCTATTGTTTTGCTCCTTATTTACAAACAATTCCAAATGGTTGAATTAATTATGCTGTATATAAAGCTGTGATGTTGCTGGCCAGAATTGCTTTTGACAGCTACAGCAGTTGCAAGGACCCAGTCTCACAGACCCCCAGAACTTAACCTATCTGCAAAGAGCAGTTTGTGCAGCCCTCGAGTTCTTCTTGCTGATATGAAAGCAGACAAAATGATGCTCACTTTGCAGTAGCTTTCATCCTAAAGAAGATAAAATTTTAAGAAACCCTTCTGAAATCCAAGGAATGGGAGCTCCTTTCTGCTTCTTCATATAAAGAAATAGTGGCTTTTAATTGCTTATTTTAACTTCAAAGCAAAGAACTCTACAACTGTCTTAAGATAAAAAAAATATAAGGAAGGGCTGTGGATAAATCCTGAACTGTTATCCTAAGACAAACACAACAAACATAGAGAGAACAGGCAGGATAAAAGAGAATCTATAAAAATATCAAAGCAGTATGGGGCCACTTGTGAGTTAAGGCTTGATCTTTGTCATGATAATGTAGTGCCAAAGTAGGCTCAATGACATCAACAGAATTGCTCTGGCTTTATGCCAGCATGACTGGATTCATAATCTGTCACTGAATGCATTTGTATTGAAGCCACCACTTTAGCTGCCATACTCCTTAGGTTTATAGATGTTCTAAAGTTGTTCAGCAAGTCGTAATTATATCCAGTATATGGAGATAGTAAAAGATATTAGCCAAAATGCTACAGGCCAAATCTTAAACTGATGTAACTATACCAGTTACTGACTGACATGAGCTGTGCATCCGGTTCTCTCTGTGTTGCTACATATCAGTTAGGGCCAGACAGATCTGTAGAGTGATCTCAGCTCCTTGCCGAAGTACTAAACAACATGGTGAGAGGGGCTAAAATTAAATGTGAGGTTATTGAAGACTCAGACTTGGAACTGTGAATATCCCAGCGGAATCATGTCCTCTGGCATATGACTGAGGCTAGCCTAAGATAAAGACCATGTTTTGCTCAGTGAGCTTATGGGATTTTTTACAGCTGAAGCCTGGGCTTGACTAAGGGGATTCTCTCCCTTCTGGTGAGGCCCCTGTATCCCTCAGACAAGAAATTGACTGAGTTCCAGTCCATGAAAGTCTTAATGTGTGAGATTTGGAACTCATGCAAAATTTATAAATTTGTTCACTGCAGTAAAGCAGCTCTGGCCCAGGTTGCTGTTGTGGAGAAGTGGAGGGAGGTGGAAGTGAAATGAGATGTCAAGGACGATGAAGTGCAAGATAAAATGGAGGGGAGAGAACTGTGGGAAGTCAGAGCTCTGTTTTCTGCATCACAGTAGGAAGAAATAAATCCACTATTTGCATTTTTTAAAGATGCATAAAGGATATGGCCTACCAGTACTATATCGACTTTCAGAAATCTCTAAGCAGCCCAGAAAGTCAGACTCTCCAGCTATTGCCTGAAGAGTGCTCAATATCTTAATCTCATTAATTTTCCACAAAACACCTTCAAATTCAAATATGGGATAAATTCTATGTCATCCATTAACTCTTCAATTTATGTAGTTCAATTTGGTTGTGTTAAGCTAGCCATGGTAATTAATTCCATAAAATGGACTGATGGCAACTGCACTGTTCTCATGGTCCCAATGTCACCCATTTGCCTCCTCACTTTCTACTGTAGCTAATCTCATAACCTGAGTTCATATTTTACATTTTACATTTCTTCTAACTTCTTAATTTTTTTTCCTAACACTGTTTCACATGACACCAGCTGACTCTGGAAAAATTTTACCTCTGCTGTCCCAAGCAGCTTCAGCCAAGAGCAGGAGGAAGCAGGGTTGGATGGTTGGTACCCACCACCCATAGTGGAAAAAGGCTGTTGTGGTTTAGGCATTATATTCCCAATTCCCACTGAAACACTTCAGGCCATGTACTGTTTGCCCGCAATCCCCTTCCCCTCCTCCTGCAGGTGGATGGAAAGGGGAATTGGAGGCACAAAATGTGGAAGTCATGGGTTTATGTAAGAACAATGTACTGGAAACTCCAATGAAATAAGGAAACAAATGATAACAGCAGCAATACTAATGATGGAGTGGTGAAAGGACTGGAGGACAAGCCCTATGGGGAGCGGCTATGGGAACTGGGGTTGTTCAGCCTGGAGAAGAGGAGGCTCAGAGGTGACCTCATTGCAGTTTACAACTACCTGAGGGGAGGTTGCAGCCAGGTGGGTGTGAATCTCTTCTCTCAGGCTGACAACACCAGAACAAGAGGACATGGCCTTAAGCTACGCCAGAGGAGGTTTAGACTGGATGTTAGGAAGAGGTTTTTCACAGAGAGAGTGATCTCTCATTGGAATGGTCTGCCCAGGGAAGTGGTGGAGTCACCATCCCTGGAGGTGTTTAAGAGAAGACTGGATGAGGAGCTCAGTGACATGGTCTAGTTGTTGGGAGGCTTGGATGGATGGAGGGTGGTGCCCATGGCTCCATGCTTGGGGGCCTGATCTCTGGGTGGACGTTCGCTTGGGAGTTGGACTAGATGATCCTTGTGGGTCCCTTCCAACTCAGACTAACCTGTGTGAACCTGTGAACCTGAGTTCTCTCCATGAGCCTCCTGACTACTGCAAAAATTAACTCTGTCCTGGCTAGAACCAGGACATAATGGCTTGACACTCCTTCAGCAGATCACATTGTATTTGCACTTCGTGTGTGCCCACTAATGCACAAGACGCTTTAATATCTACATGCTGATAGTACAGGACAATATGTTCCTTCTATAGAGGAAGGTCAAAATCTCTTAGCCACAGTTGCAGAATATGAAGTAATTTTACATTGACATAAAACCTAGAAAATAGTCTGCATTCCTTTCTGACCAATTCGGTGACGCTGACACAACTTAGCCTAAAACACAAACAAATATGGTCACAAAGTAGTCCTCATATTCAGACAATGTGATGTGATCTATTAAAAAATATATTTGCTGATGTATGAAGGTAAAAATTTACAAGTTGCTTTGCTCTACAGCATCCTGAACATTAAGTTTTTAAATCAAATGAATTTTCTAAATAGTTCTAACATACAAATCCATAAACAAAACAAGCTTCACAACAGAAAAGACTGAAAACATTAATTGCAGTTATTAGCAATTTATTTCTCATGAGTTCACTCTCATGAGTGAACTCCCTACCAATTCCCCAGTCACTTTAAATAAAACAATATAAGGAGATAAGAAAAATACAGTCCATTGTAGGGAATACTTTCTGGAATAAATATGGTTTTAAAAGTCAAAATAAAGAAGATTCTTTTGAAGCCAAAGGGAAATTTCGATGTCCCAAACAGGACTATAACCAATGACAAAGAACAGTAATTCTCCTGCTTGTGTAATCTGTCTTGGTGCCTTTGGCCTAAGGAATGATATAGCATATAGTGTGTCAAATATTCAATAACATTATATTCTGAAATGAAAGGACAATTTGGCAAAAGGATATATCTCATTTTTTTCTCCACATTTTTCTTCATTGGAATAAGAAAATACAACAGAATAGTGACCAGCTGGTGAATAAAGTGGCCTATAACTTCTTGTACGGCAAAATTGTCAGAGAAATTCAATATGAAACCCTTGCTCCATGCAGGATGTCATCAATCCAAGGGAATCTAAGGGAAGGGAAAACCTTTGCTGCTTAGATAGATATTAAACCTGTCTAGAATCTGAAATACTGTGAATCCTCTCTGTATCGCGACTTCTGCTTCACGACCTTGCCCATTTGCGAAGCAATTTTTTCGCAAATATGATTCTGCCGTCTGCGAGTTCAGCTGGCTGAGACATGCACAGTTTGACTCTGCTCTGCCAAGGGGTGGTGCCGCGGTGCCTGTGGGGCAGGACTCACCACACCCTGCGAGGAGGTCCCTGAATGGGGAGACTGCCTCATGAAAGTGAGGCAAGCTGTGTGCTGGGAGGGGGCTTCTGTTCCCCCACCCTCTAGGGCTGTCCGGGAGCGCTGCCCCTCTCTCACGGGACCGGTGGATGTTAAAGGGAAAGAAACTCCCATACCAACCTGACCCCTCCACCCCCCACCCCCATGGTTGCTCGGGCACGGCACGGGGCGGCACGGGGCGGTTTGAGCACGGCGTTTAGAGACCTGCAACACCCTGACCCGCTTCTGTGTGCTCTGTTGAGACCCCGCACGAGCACTGGGGCTGGGCTAGGGGGCTCAGGGGGGGAGCAGCGGCGTGAGGTTTGGGCTGCGAGCCCACACGGTCACAGCAGCCTCTCAGAAAGGGTTCCCTTTGCTCGCTTGTGCCAAGAGAGTCAAGGAGAAGGAGCAGAGAATTGTCCACACCGCTCCAGAGTTCTGAGGGGTGGAGCAATGGGCATGGCCTGCATGCATATTAACGACCTGCAGTTCTTTGCGAGGTTAGGCTTTCCCGATGGCATTGGCCTGTCCCTTTCCTCACGATGGAGGAGATATAACTGTATATGTCCCATATTGTCCCATATTAGAGCAGTCATTTGTGCTCTTCAGAAGACTTGTCTCCTACAGTAGCTCTTAGATGAAGCCAGGACAATTAGAAATGTTTCTTAATGACAGATATGTTTGAAATCATGACCTATAAGAGCTTGATAAATCAACAAATCTTTCAGAATCCACTCAGGAGATTAAACTCCTGGTGAACTACAGCCAGACACTAAGAGGATATTCTAGTAATAATAGTATATAGAGGTTTTAGATTTCTAAATGTCCTAGGGTGATTCCATTGTGTATATATATTCCGTATCTTTGTGCTTTGGCTTCAGTCTGTGAGGGAATTTTGTTGTGGATACTGATCCTTAGTGACCAGGGTAATTCTCTCTCTCTATCTCGAAGAGGGAAAAACCAAAAGCAGCAGCTTGAGGAGGAAATTTCCAGCAATACCCGGAATATCCAGGTCACAGCTGCAGAGCCTTTGGACTCGTTAACATGGCAGCTTATACACAGCTGCAGTGTATAAGGTTTGAGAAGGGGCCTGCTGTGGGCTGTGTGCTTCAGCCTTGGAAGGGCTTCTGGTGGTTTGGGATATTAGGAAGAAATTTGATACTGGAATGGGCTGCCTAGGAGGTGGTGGAGTCACTGTCCCTGGAGGTATTTAAGAGTAGGCTGGGGGAGGCACTTAGTGTCATGGTTTAGATGATGGGTTGGTGTTGGCTTATAGGTTGGACTTGATGATCTCAGAGGTCTTTTCCAGGCTTGCTAATACTGTGTGATTTACATCTATAAATATCATTAGCATATTTGGCTACTTTAAATAAGGTTATTTAACCTATGGATACATTTGTGATTGTTTCAGCTCACAAGATGATGTACTATGAGCATCTGTAGCCGAGTATGGACAGCTTATTACTGCAGCCATTTTTTTTTCCCTATGCATGTATTATTCTGTTTCTAATCTATGACATGAATTCTTGTATTGCTCTGTGGTTTCTAAGTGTACTCAAACTCTTTAAAAAAAACTTTTATCAAACCTTTTCAGAAGAACAGACCTGTGCCCATTTGTTCTTCTTTCTGCACTGGCTTGAAGGTACTTTCAAAGACCACTAATACATGTGATTTTTAGCAGCTGGCTGTATGCTCATTTTCAATTTACCACCCATATTACTCAGCAAAGTTTTTGTGATCTGTGCTTTCCCCAGATGGAAAGCAGATGCTGTCAATTCCAGGTGGATGATGGTGCAGGAGGACCTGAGAGCATACATCACAATGAGCTTACCTGTTCAGTAGAGAAGGTTACTTTTCAATGTGTTCCTAAGCTTATGTCATGGTACACTCCTTCCTGCAGCAGAGGTGAAATGAGAACTCCCTGGGTTCCAGTTCAGATATTTGGTTAAAGTTGTTGCAACCGTGCATATTTTGTTTGTTTATTTGTTTATTTTCACAGTATCACAGTATAGGTAAGNTTTTTTATTTGGAAGAAATTTCCCATTTTCCTACTGTAGAACATAAACAATACTATGAAGAAATTCTTTCCAAGCGGACATAAACCCATCTTTTTCCATATCCTGCTGCCTCCGAAGCTTGCTTTGAGCCTGTCTGCTTGAGCAGGCTTATGTACACTGAATCAAAAGGAGGCAGCAGGGTACTGCAGTGAGTATGAAGTGACTTCCCAGCCTTATCCCTGTCTTCCTGACATGCAATATGCCAAGTGAAGGCTGGAAAATGAGTACAGAACCCTTCTTGACACCACAAAATACTAGGTAGTGTTTAGGCCCCTGTCTGAGACTGCTGCTCACCCAGAATTTTCTGCCCATTTCCTTTACTACCCTATGTGTCAGAAACCCTGTGCTGTTTCTTGAATCACAGCCCAGGCCACCCCTGTGGTGGACATGAGCACACTCCTCTCTGCTGCTGTGAGTTATAAAATATTTTTTCCAATGCAGTTACGCAACAGTAATACAATTGTAGTGGAAATTGAATAACTGAATTAGCTGAGCTAATACAGTTTTCCCTCCTTGGGCACAGCACAATGCCAAGGAAAAACTCAATCCCTGGAGCATGGCCATTCACATCTTTGTACAAAAGACTATGGAGATAAATTGTAAGGTCTTTTGTTTGTAGCTTACTACTGCTTTGCACAACTGGGACCCAGTCTGTGACCCAGCATCCTAAATGCCATGGAAGTGCTGCTGCAACTATGCAACAACAACTACTAATGTTAGCAGGCCAAATAAAATTAATTTTAAGCTTGGATTTTATGCAGTGTTATGTTACAATTTATTTTAACTAGGATTTAAAAAAAGCCCTAAATTCATACCATTCCACCAAAAGTTAAACAGTGCTCAGTGCTCAGCCTACACAGATGGGAGTCTGTGTAGACAAGGACCAACAAACAAAAACTGTCCTACTAGAGAAGAGGGCACCCAATGTCCAGGATGAACAGTGCTAATGCTCCAAAAAGTAGTGGCACTTCACCTCTGAAATACTGCAGACCCACTCACAGGGTGCATGAACACGGCAAGGTTTTATCTCGACAAAATGACTGTGTGACAGGCTCTCCAAAGGAGCCTAAATTTTGTCTGAATACTAATGCTGGCATTGTGTTGACTTTACAATGCAGAATTCTCTTGCTCCCACTGTCAGCTCAGCTGCCATACAAATTTCCTTCATTGCTGCTGTGACTTCACATTCCAAAACTCTCACTTGCAGGAAATTACATGCATTTCAACACTGGCAACAAGCAAGGTCTGACAAATAGTCTTCTGCAATGAGATTTGAAATCTGGACTTTGAATGCTTTCATCTCCAGACAATATCCTATCATAGACTTTTTTACGGGAAGCTCTAAAATTGTATTTCCCCTTTGCAAAGACACAAAAAGAATCACTGAAGGGTGTGAAATTTCAATTAATATTGGCACCCAAAATTTAAGCCAACTGAAGAAATTCAGTATATATACATATTTTCAAAAGGATGAAGATAGGAAAAGCCTTTTTGAAAGTATTTTGAAAGAGAAAGAAAATTTCCCATTTTCTCCATTTTGTGAATGAAAATCCAAGACTGTTAGCATTGCTACTTTGAGTTGTACAGGTAGCATGAAAAGAAAACTGAACAGAATAAATTCAAGCCCTGTCTTTACTATGCAATTATGAAAATTTATCCCACACAAACAAATCCAAATTCTAATTTAAGAAATAATCCTTTTTGCTGCAGATTAGCTTTGTTGGTGCGCTATGAATACCAAATGCCCTTGTAGGGGGAACTGTTATTTACTAAAGGGGGGATGGAATGTGGATGGAATATGTTGTGTTTTGCCAGTTCCAGGCTGAGAAAAATTCCTTTTAGGGTCACAGGGCAGGTTTCAGCTGTTTTCAGCCTGATATACGTGATATATGTACTGCAAAACTATGAGAGCTTAGCAGAAGTGAGATGCAGCTTACTCCATCCTGGCTCTCTCCTCTGCTGTTCTCGTAATTCAGAACCAATTCTAGGCAACAGAGTAAAATTCAGCTCTATGATTTAAGTAGAAATTATTTTCGTTCTTCAGAGTCTTTATGCCAATACTCTGTGCCATTGTGCCTGTAAAGCCCTAAGGCCATTTCATCAGGGAATGAGTTGTGCCTGAACTGCCCCACAGGCACTAGTACTGCACCATGCTTACCTTATGTACCTTACCCTTTTGTACTTCAGCTATTTTCTGTGCATGTAACAATCAGATTTCCACTTTATACTTCATACCAATCTCACAGTTTCAGTGTTCTACTTGTCTCACTGCATCACACATATCTCTATCCCAGTCCTGGAGGGCAGAAAACACATGAAAATACCAAAAGGTAAAAGGCTCCATTATAACTGCCTTTCCCATGGTGGGTCTTGATTTTTTTTCCCCTAACTGCACTGAGTTTCACTCGCATGTTGCCACACGGTACCTGTGAACCTGGTACCCGTCTGCCCTTTTGGTTAAAATCAGCCATCATTTTAAGGAATTATTGGGGAAAGGAATGACCGGAAGACAAGGCAGCACAGTCACATGAGCCGTGTATCACAGGTTCACGGGTTATTCCGAGTTGGAAGGGACCCACAAGGATCATCTAGTCTAACTCCCAAGCGACTCCCACACAGGGATCCTTTGGAAACAAGGAAATTAAATCAGTAACTGGATTCTGTAATAATAAACTTTGTGGAAGTGCATCTGAATAAACCCAAAAGACTAATATTTGTGAAAATAGGGAAGGAAAAATTCATTATCCCATTTATTTTTCCTTCCCAACTCTTCTCTCTTTACTGTTGTTCGCTTCATCTTCAGGCAGGCATATATTTTAATTTGAGCTGTTCTGGGAAATTCTGTAGATGTTTTGGAGCTACTGCAGATTTTCACCAAGGTAACTAAACTCAAAAGATATATAAATATATATTTTGTTGTACTACTTTACTTGCTTTTCAGCTCTGTGCCCACATCTTCAGTTCTTTACATCTGCATTCCTGCATCAAGTCTCCACTTCAGAGGCATATTCCCCAAAGTCCCAGTTCCTTGAAACACAGTATTTTCTTTAAAAGGCAGAAATGACTTTGTGGTCTGACGCTTGAATACCTGAGGGATTTCTACTGAACTTACTGTGTGAATGTTGACAGAATCAGCAGGAGACAAATAGAAGCTTTACTCTTCTAAACAGGGTCATGGAAATGCCACTATATTTATAACAGAATGTATAAATCCCCAAATCCCTTTGTTCATTGTTCTGCAAGAACTTGCTTAAACAAAACTCAATAAAAAACACTTGTGCAGCAGTTCTGTTAGGTTACACCAACAACAGAAGAATAAATGACTATGAAAGTCACAGACTTTTTCCAGAATTCCTTGTTTTCCACCATAATGAATTATGCTTAATGCAGAAGATGACTTATCATATACAGGTATATTATTAATGTTGTATTAGAGGTAATACATGGCAAGGCGTGCAATAATCAGTCACTGGACTTTGGTTGACAGAGTAGCAAAAGTCACTACTTGTGAATACCTTCTATGTCTGACTTGTCATTGGCAGAGAACCTATCAGTGTCACTGCGCAACCATGCTCTGTTTTACTAAAATACTGTACTCTAATCTTCATTTCGAGTGCAGGTGGACAGCAGACGTAAAACAGCTACACCTAACTCTATTCATTCTTCAGTTAAAAAAAAACCCAGAAGATGAAAGACTCCAGAAAACCACAGAGCAAGGATGGTGAGAAAGAGAGCAGGAACAAGTGGTTAAACAACTAAAATTAGATTAGGGTGGATCTGTACCTCATTCTGACCCACTTCTCCTTACAAAACAGGATGAATTACTTCAGACATGTTTTAAGTTATATATGTGCACTCTCTGTCCTGCTGCATGATTTCCTCAATCTTTCTTCTTAGAGAGAAAAAAGACACAGAAATTGAAAAGAAATGTATGCAATTCCCCTCTTTCTCAGAAAAAGGCCATGGGAGAGATATGCAAGAGATCTACCACTTATTGTAAATGGATAACATGATAAAATTTGCATTTGACATCCATGAACACAACCAAACTCGAGACACAGAGGGTAAAAATTCAGCTGCACACATGCACACACACGCAAAATAAAATAGGAATAATACACAGAAACTAAGAGTCCTACAGTTCTGAGGACCAAATTAAGGAATGGTAACATGACATGTCGCTCCCATTCCTTCGTGGGTTGCATGTATAAAAATATCCCTGTACTACTTCTGTTCCTTCAATGCAATGGAGCTTGCATCACAGGTTCACAGGTTATTCTGAGTTGGAAGGGACCCAGAGGATCATCTAGTCCAACTCCCAAGCGAACACTCACCCAGGGATCAGGCCCACAAGCGTGGAACCACGGGCACCACGCTCTATCCATCCAAGCCACCCACCATCTACACCATATCACTGAGCTCCTCATCGAGTCTTCTCTTAAACACCTCCAGGGATGGTGACTCCACCACCTCCCTGGGCAGACCATTCCAATGAGAGATCACTCTCTCTGTGAAAAACCTCTTCCTAACATCTAGTCTAAACATCCCCTGGTGTAGCTTAAGGCCATGTCCTCTTGTTCTGGTGTCGTCAGCCTGAGAGAAGAGATTCACACCCACCTGAATGCAACCTCTCTTAAGGTAGTTGTAAACAGCAATGAGGTCACCTCTGAGTCTCCTCTTCTCCAGGCTGAACAACCTCAGTTCCCGGAGTCGCTCCCCATAGGGCTTGTCCTTCCACCATCCTTGTTGCCCTTCTCCGGACCCTCTCAAGCAGCTCAACATCCTTCTTAAACTGGGGAGACCAGAACTGGACACAGTACTCAAGATGTGG
>WEKX01024776.1:192137-220800 GCA_013390025.1 Pitta sordida
GCCAATTTCCAGTCTTGTGGTACATCACCAATAAGCCAGGACTGTTGGTAAATTATGGAGAGTGGCTTAGAGAGTTCATCTGCTAATTCTTTCATCACCCTCGGATGGATCTCATCTGGTCCCATGGACTTGTGAGGATCCAAGCCGCTCAGCAAGCCTGTAACTACTTCCTCCTGGATTACAAGGGGGTTACATTGCGCCCCTACTCCTTCTGTCAGCCCACAAGTCCAGTTGTCCTGCTGGCAATCTGTCTTACTGTTAAAAACAGAGGCAAAGAAGGTATTAAGTATTTCTGCCTTTTCCTCGTCTCTACTTACTATATTCCCCTTTGCATCCAATAAGGAGTGAAGGTTGTTGCAGCCTGTTGATGTATTTATAGAAATATTTCTTATTGTCTTTAACAGAAATGGCTAGTCTGAGTGCCATCTATGCCTTTGCGTCTCTAGTCAGTGTAACTGTGGGTATGTCAGCATAGTTTTCAAAGGCATAATTTTGGATTGTATGGTGTATTCGGTTTTTCTGTGACTGGCTTTCTGGTAGCAGAAGGGCTATGAGGGAAGCTTTTTCAAGAAGTTGCTGGAAGCCTCCCTCATAGCTGGCAGAGTCAATGCCAGCCAGCCCCTGGCTGGACCCACTGCTGGCCGAGGCTAGGGCCAATCAGGAGTAATAGAGATGCCTCTGTGATAACATATTTAAGAAGGAGAAATAAGTTATGGGGAGAGATGATCGTGGCTACCAGAGAAGAGCAGTGAGAAGCTGTAACAGCAAATGCAGGCACCAAGGCCAGGGCTGAAAGTGGGGGAGGAGGTGTTCCAGGCGTCTCCCTGCAGCCCCCGGTGAAAGGTCATGGTGAAGCAGGCTGTCACCCTGCAACCCATGGAAAGATCACAGGGATACAGAGATCTACCTGTGGACTATGGAGGAGCCCATACGAAGCAGGTTGGTGCTGGAGGGAGGCGGCAACCTGTTGGAGCCCATATCAGAGGATCCTGACATAGACCTGTGGCCCATGGAGAGACAAGGAGAGTCCACACTGGAGCAGAGTTTCTTTTGATAGGATCTGTGCCTCTGTGGTGGACCCACGCTGGAGCAGCCAGTGCTGAAGTACTGCACCCTGTGGAGTGACCCATGGGCAGCAGTGTTTGGAAGAACTGCAGCCTGTGGGATTGGACCCACGCTGGAGAGGGTTGTGAAGGACTTTCTCCCGTGGGAGGGACCCTATGGTATGCAGGGAAGAATGGCCTCCTCCCCTGAGCAGCAACAGAGAATTACAACTGGTTCCCCCTATTCCTGTTACCCCCTGCCCATTGGAGGAAGGACAAAAGTGGTATCTGTTGTAAGAGACGAAGAGGTGGGGGGGAATGATGCCTTAAAGATCTATGATACTTCTCACTTTAAACTCTGATCTTGTTAGAAATAAATTTTTATACCCCCACCTTGGAGTTTTGCCTGTGATAGTAAGAGAGTTCTAATTGTCCTTATCTCTGTCGTAGCAAAACCCTTTAGTTTTTTTCCTCCCTCCCCTGTTTGTATGCAGGGGGGATTGAGAGGGTGACTGTTGGTGAGTTTCTGGCATCTAGCCAGTGTCAAACCACCACATATGGATATGTCCAACTTTCAAAATAGTTGTTTACTCAAAACACTGTGGCTATAGATAGAGTCCAACACATATTTTCTGCCATTGTTACCAGAAAACATAACTACTGGAATTTTATTCAGACTAGGTTTCATTGTAGAACCCATTCAACTTCATTTTCTTTCCAAGCCCAGGATAAATGAGCCACAGAGATTAAAAAAAAAATAAAAATTGATACAACTCTTTTGGGGCGCTATTTTGATCATAGTACTGTGACACCATATCTATTGGCATTAGTATTGCAGCCTACAGCAGTAAATTAGCTGTGATTGAAACCATGATGGCAGTGAGGCTAACTAGGATGTGATAGCCAATGGAGACAGAACAGCCATGCAAAAGCCTCTTACCCCTCCATACTGGATGGTTGTACTCATACTTTCACTGATACAGTCCTTGGCTCATGTCTACTCCTGATCAGCTTTTGTGTATGAGTACCTGCATGCTCAAAATTGTGCCAGCACAGTTTTGAAGTGAACCACAGACCAAGCTAAAGGATTGGGTCTCTGCTAACTCATACACATAACTACTTGACTCAGAGCATGTTTGGGGCTACTCTGGTTCTCTTAAAGACACACAGGCAGAGCTTAGGGGAGACCTCACTCCAGGGACTGCCTGCAACAGACAGTAGAGGAATAACTGCACCAGAAGTGGCTTACAACTGTCCCAGCTTCAGGTCCTCAAACTCTCCTGATGTGTCTCAATGTATGACATACACCTTGTTTCACACTGTGCAAAGAAAACTGCAAAGAGATGTAACACAGGTAGCACATTATTCCAGGCAATTCAGGTGAAAAGAAGAGTAAGAAAATAATAACGATGTTTAGGGGCCTCAAAATCATCACTCAAGAAGTCAGTGTACCTGACTTCACCCTGAGAGATCTGGATATGAACCAGCTTGCCTCTAATTGCTCTGTAGAACCCTCCTATTAAGCTAAACAGAAACAGCATATGAGGTGTTCCAGAGATGCAGAATAACAAACTGATTCTTCCATTTTCTTTTCTACATTCATTAATTACAGCTTGAGCCTTCCCTTCTCCACCCTAGAATGTCCTCTCTGAAACTTTCATAGGAGAGACAATGCAAACCTCAGTGCAGAGGTCCCTTCAAATCCTTTACAGACCCTCCTGCACACTATATTCTATAAATACAGAAGGGACGTGAGGCCCGTTGAATTGTCTGGTACTTTGGTTCAATTTTGAAGTGGCTGTCAAACCCAGGGCTGCTGGTCTGTTTATACCATAAAACTCTCTAGTTGCCTTAAGGCAGCCCAGTTTGAAACTACCATGCTTCCAACTTGCCTGTTGACTCTTATCCTTCAGTTTGTTCTGCCCAGGCTCATATTCCTCACTTCTAACCCCAGTTCTCCTGTACCTCTCCATTCTGTCCGTATGAAGACACCAGCTGGAAAAAATCCAAGACATTTCCACACTGCTTCTGAGGAGGCCTCTGTTTTGCAGCTAAGAAGCATAAAATGTGTGCTTCTCTGTTATGCATTATGAAGTGAGATACAGATGGTGTAAGACAGCTCACATGGTTCAGAACAATTGAGAGGGAACCTCAGGACGGACCTGAGATATCGATATAGACACGTTGTACTTCCTTTGCAGATGATGCACACCATGACATATAGATGTACCAGAAGCTCTTCACCCTGCAAAAGTAAAAGCTGCATGCCTTCTAAGTAAAAAAACCCCAAACCAACACCATCACACAGCTAAAATGAAGCAATCAATAATCTTGGCACGAGGTCTGTTCCCGGAGTTTGACAAGGTACCTGACTGATCAAAAAAAAAAAAAAAGTCTTTCTTAAATTATAGACACAAAGTTATTTCCCTTGTCTGGTAGATGATTGTCTCCCTGCTTTTGAGTGACACTGGGAATATTTTCTTTTAATCAATTAAAGTGTGATGCTCCTGTACTGCAGTGACAGGCTCTGACTATATGATACTTTTTTCCTTTTCCTAAATTGTTTTTACCTGCTTGCTGCAGAATGCTTCTAGCTGTAAATTATTTCTGCATTTCAGATTTATACAGAAATACGTATAAACCAAAAGAAGAAAAATGAAAATGTATTCATGCAGCTGTTTCTGCCTATCACTTTTAATCTTTCATGTACTTTAAAATATGTGCTTCCCACAAAGGGAGGGAGAGCTCTATTTTTGCTTTATGTGAATATAAAAGTAATTTGTTGCCATAGCAATATTTTTCCATCCAAATGCTCTGAACACCACAGTTGCTTCAGGTTTTGAGCAAGCTGTAACTATCGCCAAAAAGCATGTGAAGTGTTATGCTTCAATACCCTTTTCAGTTCCATTATAATCACATCTTTCTGCTAGGCGTTATTAACAAAAAATAATTCAATAAAGATTTTTATGTCTATATAAGCTTACTCCCAGAGATCACTTTCAAAATCATTTGCTCTCATCTCGTTTAATTCAATTTGCACTAAATTTCTGTAGAATGGACTGAAAAAAACCCCAGTCTCTATCCAGCAGGCCAAATTCTGAAGCCCACAGGAACAGTGAACAGATTTAGAGAAAGATGTTAATCCCCTACACACTACACTTTCTTAAATTCCCCTTCTCACATAGTGCTCTTAGTAGGATTCTCAGAGATGTTAGCCGTGTTCATTTCCATAGCAACCCTCTCCTCGGAGTGGAACAATTTGTTAAAATTGTTGCGGTTCAGCCTTTGAAAACAGCAGTACCACAAAGACCGGTATGGGAAGATTTCCAGAGCTTGGGCTATGAATCACCACCAAAACACCATTTTGTTTGCCTTGATTTTGACCCTCACCTGGGAGCAACAACTTCCATGGCTGTGGGAGGACATTTCATGCAAATTGGAACTATAGGTTATGATATGCCAAACACAGTGCCCAGCTGAGCCTTGTTATACATTCTTATTGCATTCTTATTACATAATATTTAAATAAAAATAAAACAGAAACCAAGTGATGCATAATCTTCAAGATCTTAATAAAATGCCAGACCCAGAACATACACATACTGGCAGCTTTCCACTTTCTTCCACCTACACCATAAGTGCAATTTCACAACATGGGGGATTTGTATAAATTGAGGTTGACTGCCCCAGTCCACTGATAGTGCTCCCAGGCATGATGTCACATTAAACTCCATCAAAACCTCCTCACTGGCCACCTGGTGCTCATATGTCTGGTGATGTTCTCCTGATGTGACTAAAACTGTATTCCTGTAAAGAAGGTACTATCTATGTGTATGTACATTTTTCACTTTTTCCAACTGGATCAAAGTTGTGCATATCTGTTTTTGCTTCCTTGCACATGCTTTCACCAGCCCTTGACTGCTTGCTTCTCTTTTGTCACAATCCTGAGCCTGTAAACCCTTTGGGGATATTTATGAACTATCCCACAGGGTGACAGCCTGGTAAGGTTTTCTATGAAGACTGCAATATAAACGCTAAATAAACATGCTTGTTACTGCCCAGACACGCTAACGTAATATCCTATTTCTTAAAAAAGCTATCATATGGTTTCTTAATCCAGATGCAAATCATGATTTACTGTTGTATTTAATTTGTCACCATCTATTTAAAGTGAACATGGAATGGAGAACAGTCTTTTTTTTTTTCCTACTCTCCCACATCCAACCTGAAATGCAATATGCATTTTATGCTTCTGAATCTGCTGCAGATAGCTGCTGTTCTTCTGTGCAATCATCTGCACTGCTAGTGCCTGTATGTGTGTTTTATATAGTAGCACAGAGGGAAAGGAGACAGCAGTAATGTAATGTAATTGCAAGCCCAAGAAAAGGGAGTCTTCAACAGATATTTGCAGTCTATAAACTTCCATAACATACTTGCATTAAGGTGAAGTTTCATGATCAGCTTCAGACAGACTAAATCCACATGCTTTTGCAAAAGGATGAGCGTTCTTGCCTTCCCTTTTTGTCCAGCGTGCAAATTTTTGTCTCCTCCCTTCTGCAAGCATTAAAGCAAGACTGTGATCTAGCCAAATGCATTTTTCTGCTGATCATGCAACCAGCCATGTAAGCCCCAGTGCAGGAGTGAAATTGCCCCTTTCAAGGGCATCACACATAGTGCAAATCGAGGTCAATTAATCCCTGTTGTGAAAGAGCGCTCCTTACTGACTAGATTTCATACTGATAGTGTTCTCTAAGGGGTAGTACACAAAATAACTATCAATCAGTATATGCCAGACAGTTTACTGCTAGAGGAAACAACTTACCGTAAACAATGTTTCTGCAAGACAGGTGGGTATTTAAATCACTATTTTATGGATAAGGAAAGAAACTAAACCATATTAACTTTTATCCCTGAAGTCAAAGAGAGAATACATAAAGCAGGAGAGATCTCCTGCCTCTGAAGTCCTGAACCAAGGCTACCATTCTTTGCATATGTACCTTTTTATTCATGTGTGAGTAGGTAAGTATGCACAGAGATTTATGTTACATAAATAAACGTGTCTAACACTGCAAAATTGATTATTAAGGTCAAAACCAAAATAACAACCAATTTTATAAGCTATAGATTAGAGGTGCAAAAGTAAAAAATAACCAAATGTGCACAAAAGAATGTTATACAGCATCACACATAGTTGACTTAGTATTTAATAGCATAATTGTTAACTGGATTTTACACCTTGGAATAACCAATACAGACCCATTACATATTTTACACTGCTGACTTTCAAATGTGTTTTGAGATGTCTTTTTTTTTTCTAATATGAAATTCAAGTAATTCTGCTTTACCAAGGAACAACAGGTGTTAACAATATTATCACACTAAAGCATAGTGCTTATTACTATTATTTTATTGTTAAGTTCAACTAAATACCACTTGATAGATAGTGAATATTAACTGTGTTAAAAACAATGGCAGATTAGTGCTGGTATCAGCATTATAGTTTTAGAAATACCAGCTTGTCGTGGTTTGACCCTGGCTGGTTGCCAGAGATTCACCCACAGCCTCTCCTGGAGGAAAAACTGGAAAATAAAACTGGAAAATAAAACTGGTCACAGGCAAAAAAAGTAAGGCAAACTACAAGTAAAGAATATAAAGGATTTATTTACTAACTAATAAGATCAGAACTGCAAAGGAAGCACCATTTAAAAGGCAACCTTTTCCCCCCACCCCTCCTTCTCTTACAACAGATGTTATATTCCCTTTTCTCACCGGGAGACAAAGGGGGAACATAGGGTAGGGGTAAACCAGGCAAGTTGGTATTTCTGACCAGATCCAGGGTAGGAACCATCTCTCTGCCCTTCCATAAAGTTCTCTCTCTCTCATGAGAGGAAAAGTCTTTCATGACCCTTTCCCAAATGAGATCTCAAGCCGGGGACGACAGTTCTTCCGAAATTCTCTGTTGTCCAAGAGCCACAGCCAGGATGCATCTTTTAAGTACTGGCTTTTTTTACTGCGTCGTAATGAGCGCATCCCAAAGTACATCATACAGATCCTACCACAATGCACAAAACGTCTGTCCAAAGGATCTCTGCCAGCTCTCAGCTAGCTCCGGGCTTGTGTTTCTGGGCTCCGAAAAACATCTGCAGCTTTTTGCAGCATAATTCTCCGTCTTCAGTCGTGGCTTAGACGGATTCTGCATCACTGGTTCTCTCTCTCTAGTCCATAGGCTTACACCATGGTTGTTCCACGAGCAGCAGCGGGATGCCTGGAAGAACATTGCTACCCCTTCTTTCGTGGGTCTAGGGGCCTTCAGGCTCTCAGCCTCTCGACGCAGGTTCTGAACTGGCACCCTACATCTTGCTACTGAGTTTTTTTTTATTTCTCTCCCAAATATGTTTATTCACAGAGATGTCTCTATCTCTATAACCTTGAATGCCATGGCAGCAACTGAGGCCCAGGCCAGAGCTGAGCTGTTAACCCCCTTGCTGCCAGAGCAGCAAAAAACCTAAACCAAGACACAGCTAAAAATGAGATTTATTCTACTAAATGAGATATGTAATTAGGCGTTGAACCTTTTCTCTTCTGGCTGCCTACTTTCTTACAGTTCCACAACTGGCAATGATCCAAAACATATGAAGATTCATAGATGTAAATGTGCATTAAATAGGCAAACATTATGGATTAGTATGCCCTGAAATATGCATGTTCTTGAAACATAGCAACATAGTTTCCTGATAATATCTAATGACATGTGATTGCTCGTATTATAAAAAGGTTTCCTTCTGGAAGAAGAATTAGCAAGGAATACAAATAGAGGGATGTAAGAAAGTAAAATAAGTATGTTTACAGGAAGAAAGAAAATGCAAGGGCAAGTGTGCAACTCCCTTGTATCAGTCATGCTACGAAAACTCCTGACATACTGCAGCACATGGTACAGAAGGTCTATTTCCCCAAATCACACTGCAGAGGGGAAATCACACTGCACACTCTGGGAAAGAAGGAACATGAACTTGGGACCAGAGATATGATGAAGAGGAATCTGCAAGCATGCAGGTTTCCCAGTCACTCCTCTGCCAAGAAGGACGAAGTGATTGTGAAGGTACTTGAGGGGCAGATACCCAACCCTGACAGACGTCTTCAATCCACAGCTCGTTTATCATGCCTTAGGTCAGGGCTTTACACTTTGTAGGGTCAGGGATTTGTTCCCCCTTTCACACAGTGAAGCATCCATCAAAGTTGTGCAGTAAGCAGCTTCACCAGTCAGAAATAATGTGCCAGAGGAAGATTTTATTTAAAGAGGTAAAATATTGGGAAGGCCATTTACAAAGCCCCCTAAAGGCCCTGTACGCCACCCTGACAACCAAAACCAGGCAGGCAGAATTAAGATCCTCTGCAGAGGAGGGAGCTTGATTTTAGACTGGCATAAAAATCTGCAGTTGTTGCCTGTGTCCTTGAGATGTCCGAGGAAGTGAAGGCATGGGCAGGGCAGTGTGGGGCTGGCTGGCCACTGGCCTGAGGAATGTACATCTGAGAAGCCTTTCTCAAGGGGTTCAGTAGAGAGCAAACCCTCCCTGACTGATGAGTCCCCACTGCCCTGTGCCAGCTGGACCCTTGACACCTGTCCTTCCCCTGCAGCTGGTTCTACCCCAGGGAACTCAGCACTTCCATTTGTGGGCTTGGTTTATGCTGGAATCCAGGAGACTGGTTGTGGGCCCCTGGAAGTCACAGTGCTGCAGGGATGTGTGGGACTGATCCGGGGGATGGGAAATATTGCATGAAAAAAAGCTCACAGACTGGATGCATCTCATGAACAAAAAAAAAATGGAAAATCACACACAGCTCTGTCCAGCTCCGGCCCGGGATCACTGTTTCACCACTGACTTGTTACACAAGGTTGTTCTGTTTCATTGAATATCTACTTAGGTTTTATTCCTATTCCCCTCAAAACAGAGATAACATGTTTTGCCTTCCTGTGATGTACTTCATCTTCCATGGAGGAAAAGCAGTGCATATGAATTCTGATTACTTAAAGTATGAAATCTGTCAGAAAGAAAAGCAGTATACATGAATCTTCTCGTTACTTAATATGTAAAACCGTCAGAAAAATTTCATCCTTTATTTCATCCTTTTAGTTTATATTTTATATTACAGCACCTGGTTCCTTTACAGCACCTTTGGTTCCTTTTTTTGTTTTAACTAGACCTTGCAGGCACTTGTAGGTCAGAAGAGATATATAGTTAGTTATTCCCATGCATATATGCATGAAGAAAAATATTTTTTAGAACCAAAAGTAAAAAAAATAAAAAAATATTCTGGAAGACTCTATCCTGAGGCAGGCTATTTGTATCAAATACCTCCAAAACTACCTGAAGGAAAAAGCAGAGCAAACACAGTATCTGAATAAAAAAACCCTCACAATCCTAATAAATACAGTGTCTATATGAAAGGTTAACATCCTGGCATTCCCTAGAGAACTAAGAAAATATACATAAAATAGATTATCTTTCAATTTCAGCATTTCTTCAATTGATTATTTGATATCATGCAAAGAAAACCACAAGAGATAGCCAGCTAAGATCCAAATACTATAAATGCATGCATGTGAATAATATTTGATTTACTAAGTTCAAGTAATCCATTTCAAGAAGTTAGAAACTAACTTTGTGTTCCTAATCATGCTCATTCTCCAAATATTGCTTAGATGAGTGGTTTTCACTTCCCTAAAATGACAGTTTCCTTCCTTCCTTCCTTCCTTCCNCCCTAAAAAGACTCTGTAATGAGCTAAGAAACTAAAGTTAATAGTGAATTTTCCAAATATTATTAGTTAAAGAGGTGAGACAATTATGAAACTTTGTCTATCAAACAAGTAAGACAGTAAGACTTTCTCATGTTGTATTTTCAAGAAGAGGAAATCTGATATTTCTTACATAACAATATTTTGCTTTAAATAAACCCCATTAATTAGTAATTTACGTTAGTAATTTAGTAGGGAAAGTCATGACAATAATACCATGAATACTCAGAATAATAACAAATTCTGGTTCCTAAAATTGCGTAAAGGATTTTCTCTCTTTGATTTCAAAGCAGTTGTGGAATGTCAGAAAGGCAGAAAATATTACCTGTTACTATCAATTCCAACAGATATTTAGACATTTATTTCCATAAATCCATTATATTTCCAGGTGCCTAATAATGGATACCATAATAATATTTTATGTTAAAAGATCAATGGACCATAAAATTTGCTGATACTGTGATTAGTGATATGTTCATAGGATAAATGGAAGGTGACAAATATGTTAACATTTGCTGAAATTCTATGCTAAAATTATTTATTTAGCTATGTAAAGGGTGATAGTCAGTTGTTTATCAGTTGGTTTTAGAAGTTTTACTTTTTCAGATAAAATCTAATATACTTATTCTCAAATATGAGATAGTATTCTTAAAGAAAAATGTATTAAATTATTTTCTAAGTGGAAATAGGTGCATTAGAAGGTGAAAAAACCCTTTTACTCAATCTTCATCTGAACAGCACTTACATTGCAACGAAAACCGCTGAAAAATTGAAATTGTCAGAGGCATAGTTCTGGAATGTAGATATGCCTTTCCTTGGTTCATTGAAAAATCAGATTTATGGTTAAAGTGCTTTAATAATATACATTATACACAGATAGTAAATTGTATTAAATGGATAAAAGCAAAAATCTTCCATTTTTTATGGCACTCTACTTCTGTGAATATATTAAATAAGTGAATATTGATTAGATGATGTCTCAGGATTCCATTAGCTATGAAGATGCAAGCACAGAAAGGTGGATGGATTTTGATACTTAATTGAGGATTACAAATAAGATCAGTGAGAGGCTGTATGGGTGAAGTTTAGTCTACAGAAAATACCCAGAGGTTACCGATGAATATGTAGCATGTACTGATGAATATGTAGCATGTAATGTTGTGCATGAATTCTGTATCTAATAAACAGCAACATGTGGCTAACGTGTTTTTCTTAATAGATAGGAAAAATGGGAAAAATCCCATGTTTTGCAACTCAGAAATTAGGATGTTTTGAGGTAAACTTTGTCTCTCTTAGCAAAAGCTTCCACATTTTGTGTCCCACAAGATTTTGGGATGAAAAGTCTCACCACACTCTAGCTTTTATTGTAGAAAGCCACTTGGGTGGGCATGGAAAAAGATGGAGGTAGGGATAATGCAGGTGATTAGGTGGTTGATACAGTCAGTATTAGAGCTCTGGACTGCACAACACACCTGAAAGTACATCATCAAAGTCTTAATTGTGTGGAAGAAACCTATTCAGTAGTGGCTGGCTGTGAAATCTCTTTGCAGCATACATACAGCATTTCTAGGAGGGTAAATTATGTCACAGACCTCTCTGTGCATATTGCACTGCACAGAGCTCACCATGATGACTTCTGAGTCACCAAGCACAGTCAGGGCCACAAATAGCCTCAATTAAAAGGTTGGAACAATTCTTTTGTTGGATGCAGTTTTGGCATTCAGAGTTTAGATAACTCTCAAGTCAGATACCTTACCAAAGAGGGAGGTTGAATCCAGCTACCCTGCCTCAGAGTTAAAGACAGGCCAGATAGTATGGCCATGGCTAGAGCATGCTAGTTTGTCCCCAAATCAAAGAAACGATCCTGTCACCATGTAGCTAGTAGAAGGTTAAAAATACTGGATTTCAGGATGATGTCTGAAGATTATTCCTTCCTAAGACAAAGATTTAGGGAGGTTAGTATAAACAAACTTACTTATAGCAACATGCAGTAGCCTGTTAACTATGTTTATTTTCAAAGCTTATTGGTCCTTCCTTGTGTAGACATAAAATACTTTTCTTCTAGTATTATGCCCTGAAGGAATAAACTTGTTTACCCACACCATCACACAGTTACCTCATACTCATTCAGTTCTTCACTGTGGTCTCTAAACTCTTCTTGAAGTTATTTACAGTCAAGCCTCTTCCTCTTTGTGTCCCCCCCCATAGTGGCTTCACATCACAGCAGTGTGATTTTTCAGCAATTAAGGAGGCCCGTTTCGCAACTGCGCATGCATGACCTGGCACACATGAATATTCAAAGTAGATGGTCATGAATATGTAAATTTCTGCCCCATCCCCCAAGCCACTGCACGGACTGCTGGTGCACCGGTCTGCCTGCCCGTGCTGGCCCAGACTCGCTGCTCAGAGCCCCCGGGGTGTGGCTGTTCCCACCTGTGCCTGCAGCACCTCAGGAGAGAGAGTGGGGCTGGCTTGGCCACTGACTGTGCAGGCACTGTTCCGATGGTGATGGGTTGGCCAGGCACAGACAGCTGCTCACTCTCCTTTGTCCAACCAGGGGTAGACCCAGCCAGCAGGGGGACCGAATGTGGCACAAGCTGTGTTTAAACATGAGCTCATGCACACGGAAAAAGGAAATCCCTGCCATGTTCTCTCCCGCTCTTTTGCTGCCACCACCCTCCCCCCCGACCCCTGCCCTGTGCTGAAAGGGGCGGAGAGGTGCTGACACATGCCCACCCTGCTGTCCATGGTTTGTGTCCCGTGTTACTATAGGGACTAGCTGTGACAGACACTGGCACCCACCCAATGCCTCTTTCCATGGAAACACTGCAGTGTACTCTGGACACACGCATACACAATGCTCCCCGCTCTCATCCCCCTGGTGACACAGGCAAGAACTTCTGTCTTGTTCAGTGTCCCAGACAGCATTAAAGAACCCCGCACCCCATGTTTCAGTGCTGTCAGAGCTGTGCAGGGCTGGCCCCAGACCCAGCTTTTCCATGTCAGGTGTGTCCGCTGGGAGGGAACACAGCGGGGAGGGCTCAGAAGTCCATAAAGCCCTGGGGTGCCCCTCCGCCTGCTGCAGCTGCCCCATGGGGTTGAGGAGACTGGCTTCGCTCCCCTGACCACGTGAGGAACTTCTGGGAGCAGCTGTTCTGGATCTGAGGGGGCGGGATGACAGGGGCTGAATCTGCATATTAATGAGCTGTCAGTCTATGCTGGTGGGGGATTTTGCAGAAGGGGGTCAAGACCTGCAGTACCGTGGTATAGGAACCCCAACTTTATTTTCAACAACTTCCAGTTCTGCATTACTGATTATGTTCTTGTTTCTGATTGTTGGAGATGGAACTTGTTTCGGTTTTTTTTAAAATGCATTTTTAGTGGTCCCTTATAGATGTCCCCTGTGACTTCTTTATGCTTATAATTTTTTCAACATGTAGAATAATTAGCCATTGTCTAATACTAAAATCTAAGAGGTTTATTTCAAAATACTTTTATTAGTTTATGATTTCTTACTGATCACTGCTTCCTGAAATCTGTGAGATGGTTTCCAGCTGCTGTTGGTTATGTTTTTACAGTGCTCATGATACCCTTACTCCCATGGAAGCAAGGTGCCTATTTTTACTTTCATCCCCCTCAATATTTTTTGAGGTTGCTTGTCATTTTTGAGCACATTTACAGAAAAATAAATATCTTAAAGAAAAATATGGTTCATAAAATTATATAGTTGAAGGAAAATACTACTAGAACTGAAATCTCACTCTCAATAATTTCTGAATCCATTGGGTAGTTTCTGTCATCTTAAAGATGACAGGATGTTTGTCATTTTGAAATACCCTGCAGCAAGAAATAATAGTCCTGTGTTGATATATACAGAGTAAACAGAAAATCTAAGTGTAATACTGTTGAACAGCCAAATAACCGAGAGAACAATTCCCTAGAAATTCAGGTTTTGCTTGCTCTCAGAACTACTTATTTAATCAGATTGTCATGTGATAATAAGGCAAATACCTTACAAACCTCTGCCACACATCCTTTATCAGACAAACTTGTACAAAAAAATGAGATTATTTAACATCTTTAAATTCTTTTCCTATCTCTTGCTATAGATTCAATCTTTCACCAGTTTTTCTATTATCCAGCCTAAGCTGACTCCATGCTGAAAGACCTATCGGCCAATGCACTATATTTTTGAACATTTAACTTGACATTAGTACTGTTTTGTCTTTCCAAATTTCCTTAGTAATGTGAGATTTATTAAAAATTAATCTAACCCATTTGTTCTTTAATGTCCACACCTTAGAGGCATTCAGTTAAAAATCCTTCTTCTTTACTAGGGATGGGTTGGGAAATGCTTCTTTTACTTCTTATAAAATTAGATATTTATTGAGTTCTTAAGCCTTTTCTACATCATTATTTAAACATCTTCTTGATTATATGTCTTATTAATGAGACCAGTGTCAAAGTATTTCCTGAATTATTCATGGTAGTTTGTGGTGATGAAACTGTGGAACATAGCAGAAGATGAATGATTTTGTGGTTAAGATATACTCATACCATTAAGAGATCTAGGTTTTAGTCCTAGAGGCTTCCAATGTGATATTATCAAATCAAAACCATTTTGTGTCATATGATCACCTCCTTCTGGAGCTGCTACTGGGGAATTAAAAACCTTGCCCGTTTTCCTCAGTCTGTTCTCCCTGCTTCCTTCCTGGAAATTGTAATTTAGTGAGACTTTCTATTCTCAACTCTCAACCTCTCTTTCCTAAAGGCTATCATAATCCACTCTCCTTTCATATCAAAAAACAATGAAAGATAGTCTTAGACATGCCCCAAGATCTCATGCACCTTTGACCTTAGTTTTTTTCCTCGCTTCTCTTCATGTCTCAGCTTATCAAACACATGGTATAGAACCATTGTACTGAATTACCATTTATCAGCTTTCATGTAGGAGGGCCTGACCTCCCTGCGCTGAGGCCTCTCTACCCTTTCCTCCACTGAAACTTTTCCTACACAGTGTTTTGTGATCTTTTGCTGTGCTGTGGACATTTCCTACATCACAGCTTTGTATTTTCCCTGGCTGCCATGACTATGTTATGTTGGAAACCCATTTCTTAATTTTTTAACTTTTTAGGTTTCACTTTTTACCTGTAGGTTCTCTTATTGACATTTTATTTTTCAAATAATTTGTTAGCTAAATAAATGACGAACTTTCAAGAGCTTAAATGGATGGTTTATTCTGTTTCCCCAATCATCTTAGTTATACTCCCTTTACTTGATAAAATTAGTATCTTCCTTGTACTGCAGATAATCTAGATGATTATTCAACTTTCTATTACCAGCTTCATGCAAGGAATAAAAAGGTTCACTGATAATCCAGTAGGTCAGATTTAATGATAATTGGAACTAATGAGGATATCTCTGTGAGCAAGGCTGGGACCATTGGTAGCAGTGCTTGAGCACTCTCTCTGCATGACTGATTTTGGATGACAGCATAATGGGCGATCTCTATGTTCATCATAAAGATGACCTTCCTCTCCTCCTCTTTCTGGACATGATTGCAACTAAGTGTATCCACAATCAGCTATTTTAGGCAGGTGTTACTACTAAAGATCATCAGCAAATTTTTATTCTTCATGGCTCTAGAACATACCTGGCTCTAGAACATACCTGGCTCTGAGCGCAAAGAGGTCATCACCGTTTTTGAAACTTCCTGAATTTATGTCCTGTTCCTTTTATGTTCTATCTGTTAGTGTTCTCCGATTCTTTGATTTCAGGAAGGTTTATCTCTCTCAGAAAACTCTATTCACCATTTGAACCACAAGCTACACACTAGATCTTACACCAGGTATAGTAGTTTAAAGATAACTTACTGGCACGTGAGGAATTTATCTGCGAAAGTAAACAAGAATTGGATAATTTTTTACAGAAAAGAGGAGGATCTCGAGGAGGAATCCCAGGTTCTGAGTATCATTAATCAACTATAATCAATGAGACTCAGACATAGTAAAAAATCTGATATACTAAATGACTTTTGAAACACCGAAGACTTACATAGGGATAGATCTGGGAATGATGCTAAAATCCAAGCAGAGGAAGGCATGGAATTGAAATACATTCACAATTCATTAAGACTTATCCTTTTTATTACTACCTGTACATATAGTATAAATACTAATATATTTGGGAATAATTTCCTGGGCTTTAGCCAATACACTTACTGCTACAAGAAACAACATACTTCTGGAACGTGCTTACTATCAGTTAAGAGCAGAGAATATAAAGTGACTTCTCAAAATTAATTTTCTGTTTCCTACTTCCACATCCCTTCTGATCTCGTATGTTCAAAATGATAGGCAGAGGGAGAAAAAAAACCCTCAACATACTCTTGTGTCTGTTTTCTAGGAAGACTTTTACAATTTTTACTATGGTTATACAGTAAACCTTCAGTACTTCGCAGTTCTTATCTTGAGGGTTCACTTTGTGGGTTTTTTTCCCCATGAAGATTGCCCCATGCTTTGCAGTGTATTCCTGTCTGTGTGTGCACTGAGTGACCCATGAAGATACACAGTACATGAATATGTGGGGCAAATAAGCCCCACCCATGACCCCACCCCCCTCAGCTCTGGAGCGCCCCACTGCCGTGCCAGGGCAGCCCTGAGTGCAAGCAGAGTGCTCCTCTGCTGTTCTGGGATGGCCCCGATGGACAGAGTGCCAGCAGAGCGCTCCGCCACTGTGCTGGGGTGGCTCTGGCAAAGCTGTTGTTGAAGCTGTGGCAGGAGAGTTGCTGCCTACCTCTCCAGCTCCTTTGCAAGTTGGAGCTGCTGTGGGAACAGCTGCAGCGCCTGGTCCCATGCCAGTGTTACTGCCTGAACTCCCAGACCCTCTCCACCCTCATCCCCTCAACTCCTCTGTTGCGAGAACCAGAGTCTCTGCTGGAGTGCTCTACTCTGCCTCTGAGACCCTGTCGTGTTGAGTGAGTGTCAGGAAGTTCCCATGTTCCGGTTGTTGGGGCAGTGGGGGAATTGTGCTCTGATACCGGTTTTGAGGAGGGGGATCCTTTTGATCTTGGGCTGATGGAGTGGCAGAGCAAGGATGATCGCTTCCGTGACAAGCCGCTTTTTGCCCCCCTGGGCTGTACTCAACAGCTGGCAGGGAGCCCAAGCCTTGCTTCAAAGCAGGAACCTGGTGCTGTTCTTGTGAGTGGTCATGGAGTGGGCCCACCAGCTCCCAGTGGTGGGTGGATGCAGTGCCTGGTCTCACTTGCAAGTGGGCAGGCGTTCGAGCTCCCCTGCCAAGCTCAGCTCAGGCAGTGATCTCCGGGCCTGGTAACACAGGGTGAAACTCGCTTCTTGCAGTGGGAGTCTGAGGGGAGGGTGGCAGGGTTGCAATTAATGACTGTATCTGTCCTCCCCCCCCCATCCCATCAGGGGCTGTTGCTGCTGCCACCAGAAGGGGATCGGGGGTGACCCAGGCTGCTTCTTATTGTGGGAGGGGGACAGGGAAGGCCACAGAGCCACAGCAGGGCTGCCCAGTATCACTTGTCGTTGCTGGCTTTGAGCAGTGGTGGTGGTGCATACAGCCTGCCCAGGTATCAGCAGGACATAGTGAGGTAGGTGGGTCAGCCCTGCCACCAATATACAATATGAGACACTGCAGGGCAGGCGAGACAGCCCTGCTGCCGTCACACAATCCCAGATATAGCAGGGTGAGGGGGACAGCCCCGTTGCTGACACACAGGCTGGGACACAGCGGGGCAGGTGGCCCCCCGGCACCAGGGGAGTGGGGTGGGCAGGTGCCCCAGTGCCAGGATAAGTGGAGCGGACAGCCTTGTCTCAGTGCTGGCACGCATGGGCAAGTGGCAAAGGGAAGTTCTTTTTTTCCTGGAGTGGTGACCCCATGGGCGCCAGAAGCCTCCTGACCCTTTGTGCTGTGACGAGCAGCTGGGACCATCACACCACTTGAGAAGGTGGTGTGATGGGCGGGGCTTAATTGTATATTCATAAGCTGCCTGTCTTCAAGGAGTGAGGGCTTTGGGGTAGCCTTGGAGACCTGAGGCCCCGTGAAATTCGAGGGTCAACTTTATAAATATTTTCATAGATTGAGTAGGGTTTTTTATATGATCGATTTTACTGAGTGGTTACATGAGTCATTCTGGGGTTTATGGCTTTGCCATAGAATCACTGACTAGATTTTAAAGGTGTATCAGCTAGTATACTGTACAATGTTGGTAAATGCCAAATTCTTCAGGCAGTAGCCTCTTGTTGACTGCTCCCTGGAAGGGGTTCCAGAGGTCTGGTATTTCTCACCTAGTATTAGGCTTAAAATGTTTTAATTTAAATATTCTGGGAACAGTAAAGATATGAAACAAAAAATGAGGTATCAGTCATTAAGCCTCCATTAAGGAAAACCTGTACTCATTAGAAAACAGGAGTCTGGGGAAGGCTAGAGTGTGTAAGAGACATTTTATCAGTATCAAGTCCTCCATTAGTCATTTGGGATTAGTTTTTTTTTTCCTATTCACAAAAGGTAAATCTTGAGATATTGCCTCAGGCATCAGCTCTGGATCTCAATTGTGCTCTGTGCAAAGAGATTCATCTAAATATCATAAAACAAAAAGTCCTTTCCTTTCTCTTTTTTTTCTACAGGCAGTAGGAAATAGGATAGAGTGTATGATGACCAATACTTGCATATGGGTACTTTTCAGATCCCTATTTTCCTTACTTATAGGGTTCAACCACTCTTGATTATATGTGTTTCTCTCCACAATGATTTTGAAGCTATCGTTAAATAAATAAATATAAGGAGTATGAGAAAGTAAAAACTATGTTGCGAGACACACAAATCATCTAGACTGAATTACAGAATCACAGAATCAGTAAGGTTGGAAAAGACCATAGAGATCATCAAGTCCAACCTATCACCTATTACCTAACCTAGCCAAACCTGTTACCTAACCTGTTGCCATCCTGCTACCAACATACCATCCTACCTATAACACACTACCCTAATATTTAGGTCTTTTTTTTTTTTTTTTTAAATTTTTTTTAGATATCCTCATGGTAGATCTTTATTGTGCAACTGCTGCTCAAAGCTTTTATTACCTTCCACAGACACACGTGACAAAAACTTGCACATCAACAGCGGCTAGACTGATGGGCAACAGACAAAATCCATTCAGTGGCGATTTGTACACGTGCGGCAGCTCTTGTGGTGCAAAAATCTTAGCCAGGCGGCCAGCCCAACTGACCACCACCCAGAACGGGTAGATGTATGCAATAGGCAGACTGCCCACCCTCGAGCCATTCGTCCACAACCATCCAGAATCCATTGGTCAGGCGCAGGTGAGCAGCACACTTCTTGCCAACAATCTTTACATGCCCCAGAAGAGATTCACCAGAATCTTCTGCTTCAGATAACCCCACTATTGGCTCCTTAGGCATGACTAGGAAAAGCGTCACAGCTTGGGGTGAAAGATCACAGAACACGAGGTGCTCCTTGTCCTCGTCGCTGACGCACGGTACCGGAGAAGCGCCTTGCCGACGATCTTCCCGAAGACAGTAGTGGCGCCACCAGGCCGGGCGACCCGAGAATCTCGTCAGCCACGACAACGCCCGTTATCGCCCCAGCGTCTGCACATAAGATTCCTTATACAACTCTCAGACACAGATGTTGAATGATAGTGATTATGATCCTCTCTTTTAGATCTAAAAATCAAGATAAAAAACAAGACTGAGATTTGAAACACAGAAACCATACTTTATTTCTCAAATACTAATAAGAGACACCCCTACCAAGCCCGAGATAATAATAGCTCTTTCCTTGTCCATTCTTAGCATTCATGCAATATATGTATCTTTATAAAGTGTTTACAAAATAATCCACCAATACAATATTATATAACAAAACATATGGAATAACTTTTTCTAAAATTAATATATTAGGACTCCCACTCCATTTAACCAATAAAGTATTAATTTATTATAATACTTCTATGAGTTGCTCTCCCCATAATCACACTCTTGGAATATTGATTTTGAAGGAGGATGTGATCATCCCTGTGCTAGCTCTGAACACGTGTCAGTATTGAGTGACATAGTTTTCTGGGTGTGTGTCTAGTCTAAAAACCCCATGATTCCTTATAGATACTTTCTTATAAAAGTGTTTAAATTTACCCCTGTAGTTGCTTTTCAGAGTGCTACTGTCTGGATGATTTTTGTCACAGTAGTATCTAAATGCTCTATTAGTTAATGTCTGCTGTGTAAATGCATACTTCTTTTAACTTACTAAACGTGCCCTCCATTGTATTACGGAAATTGCTTTGCATGCAACCTAAACTTCTTTTTCTAAGACCTTTAAAAACAAAGTCAGTCCTCCAGAACAGCTGTCGGCACTAATACCTGATTGATAACAACAGTGTCAAGAAGAAAGTTCCTATTTGCCATAGCCTTTAAATGCCAGTCTTCCATCAATACCCTGGTGTTATACATTTTGCCATTGCTTCCCATATGAGCATCATTTATACATGCCTTGCAGACTCAAGGTGAAATATCTTCTGCTTCTGACATTTTTGGGTCCTCCTTCCTTGGGGAAAATCCTGGCTATACTCATGACTACCAAAAAGCTTAATCTCACTGACTGTAAGTTGTATTTCTTATCCCATCGAGAATTTGCTTGCTGTAAACCATGATAAGATGTCATTGTGAATTTCCAGCAGTTGACTGGCCAGTACTAAACTGATTATAGAGTTACCTGTCCGGTTCACCCTGTTCCAGCAGTGGAGAGTCATCAATCTGTGCTCTAGTGTAACCACCTTCATTTGGAACTGGGACAAGGTTTCACTAGCAGTTACAGGAAAGTCTGATCCTTTACCACTGTTAAAAGATCTGCTTCCACTGCAGATATCCAAAATGGGATAGTCATATTCTCATAACTTTTATCTGGAACAATTCTGTGAATTACAAAGCTACAGACAGTCGAGGCTCTTAAGAGCCTTCTCATATGCCATGTGAAACCAAGAGTCTTGCTCTCAAGAACACATTCATTACCTTCATTATCCTTTAGGCAGCAGTGCTTTATATATTACAAATTCAACCCCCTCTGCAAACAAACAGCACAGAAATCTGATCCCAAGACAGACTAGCTGCCAATTTTAAAACACTCCAAGCAATAACATAACATGATGTAATAACCTTTCCTGGAATTTATTTTTAAAATGTTCTTTGCTTTTCATAGTTCCTTCTCTTGCAAAAAACCCAAATGCCAGCAAACCAACCAACCAACCAACCAACCTCCAAAACCAACCAAAAAAGAAAACTCAGAAGTGATCACAATGTCAGTGAGAGTGAAAGGCCCAGATTAATTATTATTATTGTCAGGAGCAAGCTGTTATTGAACAACCAGAACTGCACATTTTTATCCTCTTGACTCATTCTTGAAATTGTGTCCCAAAGGAGTGCAACAGAAAACAAGTCTGACTGCAGAGTGTGCAAACATGAAATTGTGGAAACAGAATTAAAAGCTCAGCACAGCCTCTGGAATGAATCTGTTTGCACTAGAGTACCTGACAGCAGAATGTACTATGTGTTACACATTGGAAATCCTGTCATGAGTCAGGCAAAGAAAACATATATATAGTACAAAAAATATAATGCAACTAAGTGGACTTACCCATCGTATATGATGAAATCTTCTGTATTCTGTGAAGAATAAAGCTTAATTTTAAAATATTGCAGTGTTATACAAGGCATCATTGAAACTGTGTGCGTTCGTTAAAAGCTATTTTTATTTTACTGTAACTGGTTTGCTTTTATTATAGCTGGAGCTAGAAGCTGCACAAAGAGCTAAAAAAAAGTTGGAATTCCTGTCCACTTTGGGAAAAGAAGTTAAAACATTAACATGCACTGTGGAACAAAATGTTTTGAAAAACATAGATTCAGAAACAATTGAGTATTTCATCTTTTCCCAGCTGAGAACAAAGTCTGCGTGTGTCTGCAATGCTGTGCTGCCTGATGGGGTTTGGAGGCTGAATCTCCCTTTGTGCCATCCTGTCCTTGGTAAGTAAGGCAGCAGACTCAGTAGTGTCTCTGGCACCGCACCGCAGCTGTAGGGATGATGGCGAGAGGAGTGAGCATATTGTACCTGCATAGTGGCTATCCCGAGAGGAGGCCACAGGAGACAGATAAGGCTAAAACTACAAATCCAGTTATGAAGTACAGTGTTGTTAGGTACAGGTTTCTACTGAAGAGTATGAAACCAAAGTATCTTGGCTCAAAGAAAAGCTATAGCAACAATTTTTCCCATAGAAAATTTGTGAGAATGTTTTTCTCACAATAAAATGGTTCTGCCCCAGAGGAGGCAGGGGGCTATTTTACTTTTTTTTGTCCAGTGGTGCCCTAATGGTATTAGAGGCTGCACAAAGCTAAGCAGATAAGACAGCATATTTTAAGGCAGATTAGGTATGCATATCTCTATTTCATGAACCCATTGCTGATGTACCATTAGGAGATTTTTCCACCTCTCTCACAGTGTTCTCTCTACACTAATAAACTGAACATAATAATAATAAACTGGCTATCCCAGTTTGGTTTTGCCAGAATCATCTAGAACTGTGTCTGGTCATGGTTTGAGAGACTGGTCCTATTAAGCAGTATGAATGAGATCTCCCCATGTGAGACAAACCCCACATATAGGTGTCCAATAAACATGCAGACCTCACCACATCTTTTGCCCTCTGGGTCCTGCCTGTGATCTATTCTATGTGCTTGTATAGACATTACCAGATGGTAAGACAAACATGCTCCACGTGGTACAGTGAATCCCCGCTGCATTGCGACCTCTCCATTATGACCCTGCCCATTTGCGAGGGGAATTTCTCACAGTTTTGCTCCCACCGTTTGCGAGTCTAGCCGGCTGACACATGCGCAGTGCCTCTGCTCTGCCGAGGGGCAGTGTCGCGGTGCCTGTGGGGTGGGACTCACCCCGCCCTGCAGGAAGGGGGCTCGCAATGGTGATACTGTGCCCCCGCACCCTGAACAGCGAAACTGCCCCACAAAAGTGAGGCAAGCAAGGGGGGACAAGTGCTGTGTTCTGGCAGGGGGCAGCTGTCTCTGCCCTCTGGGACCATACGGGCAGCGCTGCCTCTCCCGGGAAGTGTGGATGTTAAAGGGAAGGAAACTCACGATTCTGATCTGATCCGCCCCCTCCCCGGGGACACCCCTTCCCCGTCGCGGAGGAATGGCAAGCATGTGTGGTGGCAGCAGCCAGGTTTCTGAGCCCCTTCTAACCTGGGAGACCCCCCCACCCCGAGAATCTGTGGACCTCTCTGGGCCGCCGCGACAGTGTGCTCACAGCGCAAACCCCNCCCAGCTGTCCTGGCGCAGGCTGCCAGCACGGGGCCACATCACGGGGCTGGAGTGCCCAGGCATGAGTGCTGGGGGAGGGGGAAGTAGAAGCGGCGCGGGGGTTTGCACTGTGAGNTGCCCGGGCACTCCAGCCCCGCGGCACAGCCCCATGCTAGCAGCCTGTGCTGGGACAGCCGGGCACGGGCTGGGGCGAGGGAGCAGCAGCACGGCTGCGGGGCACATGTACAGGCCCCCCAGGGTGCCCGTACTGGCCGTACAGGTCAGTACTACCTCACCCTGGCCCATGCCCAGCTGTCCTGGCGCAGGCTGCCAGCACGGGGCCACATCACGGGGCTGGAGTGCCCAGGCATGAGTGCTGGGGGAGGGGGAAGTAGAAGCGGCGCGGGGGTTTGCACTGTGAGCACACAGTTTCGGCGGCCCGGAGAGGCCCACAGATTCTCGGGGTAGCGGGGGTCTCCCAAGTCAGAGAAGCCTCAGAAACAGTTCCCTTTGCTTCCCNGGGGCACATGTACAGGCCCCCCAGGGTGCCCGTACTGGCCGTACAGGTCAGTACTACCTCACCCTGGCCCATGCCCAGCTGTCCTGGCGCAGGCTGCCAGCACGGGGCCGCAGCCCTCCAGAGTTCCGGGGGGTGGGGCAATGGGTGTGACCTGCATGCATATTAATGACCTGCACTTCTTTGCGAGTTTAGCTTTTTGCGAGGCCCCTGGCGTGTCCCGTTCCTCATGCAGGACGGGGTATAACTGTAGTTAGAATGGACTAGGGGGCAGGGAAGGAGTGGGACTGCAATATTGGATTAAAATATTTGTGAATCTATGGCCTGAGGTTCAGATCCATAGCAGCCATACCAAACTTTAGGTATTTACCCAACAAGGTTTTTTTGAGCTATTATTGCTGGCGCCCAACTCTGCCTTTCATGAGCAGAGGCAGACATGTCATGTTAGCACAGACCACAGTGAAGTACTAGGCTACAATGTTCTCTATCTGGGGACTTTGCTGAATTCCTGTGGTCAGGCTGGAGGAATCTTTTCAGAGATGGCTTATAGAAGAACACACAAAAGGCCAGTGGGAGAGCAGGAAGGTAGTCCTAAAAGCCTGATGCCAGCCCAAATGTTTTAACTGTAAGAACCTTTTTCTCTTCTGATAGAGGTTTATCCTATTAATGGAGTCATTTCTCTGAGCAATTCATAATTGAACCAGGTATTTGGAAATGAACATGAAATGTTGAAGTTACGCAACACAGAGCAGAGTGCATATGTATGAACGGAAAGGAGAAATTTTGGCTGAAAAATGCTTCACTAAATCCTAAGCTATCCTCTAGTGAAAATTAAAGGGTTGTTTAGAACTGCCTGCCTTGTTCTTTTCTTATCAAAAGATACATCAGATGTTGAAGTGCAATTAAAATCCAGTGGGGCCAATTTTGCAGCTAATAAAAATTTGCATAACTTGTGTTCATTGGGGCAATTTTGATTTTCAGCACCTGAGGACCTGCCTCCTAGTTTTAATTATTCTTTCAAGTGTTCCTCTCCTGTGACGGAAAGGGAGGAGAGGCAGAAAGAAGTCAATATGAAAGAGGAAAGATGTATGTCTTTAATACCTTACAAAAGCAAAGGTGGCTGAAGGGAAAATGGAAGCTTTAATCCAGACTAATACTGATAGATGTAGGAATATATGATTTTGTTTTGTTTTGCCTGAGTGTTATTTTGATTTGCTTTCTTTACGTTATGTAAAAGGAATGAAAATACCCATCAGAACTTAGTCTTGACCAGTCTAGTAAACAGGCACTTTTATCTGTACAGAAATAGATGTGTGAGAGATAGGCTTATTGAGAAAATTACAAAAGGCTTATTTCCCACTAAATGAGGCTATTCCTTCAGTTATTATTATGCCTTCCATTTAAAAAGTAAATACAGCTTTCAGTAAATTGACCTGCACTTTAACACATGGGTCCTCCTTGGGGTCACATAAATGCAGTAAACTGTGTATGAGCATGTACCTGAGGGACAGGGAGAGTGTGTATAGTACTTATTATGTGTGGTCCTTAATTTGTTCTGGTTCATTTATAATAAACTTCTGTAGAAGAAATGCAGTCCTAATATTAATATTTTGGTCATCAAGCACTGGTTAAATGATGCTTTTGTGTGACTTTTTCAGTAACCAAAGATAATACATATTTGACATAAACAAATGGCATCTTCATTGACTGTATTTTTCTCTCCTTTACTATAAGTTGTACAAAATAGCTTTGATACAGAGCATACTGATGAACTGTCAGTGAGGGTTTGGCACTAATTTAAAAAAATGTTTTATTAATTGTTGTCTGCAACATGCCTAGCAAAAATGCGTCCTATGTAAAAGTCAAAACAGATGAGCCTACCTTTGGAGTCATGGGGAAGTTGCTTCTCTCCTAACAATTTTCCAAGGCTCACAACAGTGGGATCTGCAGTTTGCCCTCTGCCTGGCTCTCTCCTTGCCCTGGCCATCCGTCTGCAGATCTACCAGGGCTAGGGATCCTTCTCCCACCCAAGCCCGGGAAATGGGGAAGGAAAGGCAATGCAGACTGAAGGAGAGCACAGGGGTGCTTCGGAGGCCACAGAGCAGCTCCTGCCCCTGAGTACCCATAAAGAAACTGCTGAAAACGCTGAGTGTAATTCACAGTACATATGAAAATCTTCAGTGGGATTTTGTAGGCAAGTGAGGCTTGTTTCTGACTGTAATAGTTGCTGCCTCTGATTTGCACCCACACTGGACTCAGCAAAGATGTGTGGGGAGCAGGAGTGTGAAGACTAGAAAAGGAAGAAAATGGTTGCTTTGAAAACAGTGAATTTCAAATCTATAATATCGGTGTAATCATTTGATCATTAAGGCAAAACAATAAACCTTTTACTAGAACCAGAATCCTAAAACTAATCAGAGACAGTGAACAAAGGGGAGTGAGAGGGTAAAAAAAATAAAAAAAAGCAAGTCTCTACCTGCTACTACCATCTAGTGGTAAAAAAAAGACATACAGGACGTTTTTGCAGGAACAGTCTGTGGGAGGGAGGAGGTTGATGAATAGAATTAAGAAATCAGGGAATTGTTATCTGGCAGCCACTTGCACCTCTCGACTGCAAACACACACATTACCCGCGTCACTCACTCCCTACTCCTATCACGAGAAGTAAACACAAAGCTAGAGCCATGAAGAGAAAAAATCAATTAGGGAAAGACATATCTTGACCTCAGAATTCACATCTTTGCTTGGTATAAAGATATAAGACCTTTCCCCCTTGGCCGTCTTTGCATTCATGTATGTACAATACCTAGCAAAACTGGACTTCAGTCTTTTCAGTTAACTACAAGGTCATGTATATAAACGGAGTATATATCCTGCTGGCTGTGTGTGGTGGAGGGAGTGAGTGCAGTGTGATGGGAAGTAATAGCAGACTTTACAGCTGCCTTGCACACCCTTTTGTCTTCGAGCTGTGTTTCCTTCCGCTCACAGATGAGCTGCTTCTCAAGCAGCTTCTCTTCACAAGCCAGTGGCAAAGTCTTTCAGTTCTTCTAAACTGCCCGTACCCGCTGATTTCCGTTTGTCAGTGATGATCCTAATGTTTTTTAGCTGGTGAGAATCTCAACAGAAAACTCAGTAGCAGACTTCTATGTCTACACCTGTATAATGCAAATTGATTTTGCAAGTGTAGTATACAAAACAAGATATATGGGCTATTCATTTTAAACATAATGATTAGTGGACAGGAATAATTATAAAAATTGTCATTGTCTCCCAGTGACTTGGGCTGGAGTTATCTGCTGCTCTCACATATGTCAATAGGGTTCCTGATATATATGTATGAACCTTCACAGCTTCCTGCAGCTTTCAGTAATCATTTCATTAAGGCATCAACTTCAGTGTCATATGCAAGTGGAATCATACCTATGGCCACCTGTGTGTTGTGTGTCCTCAGATTGCATCTTCCTCCTGCCTGAACCAGAAAAACTTTCACATGTAGCTGACTACAATAAATGCATGTATAAAATGTACCTTTTCCTTCTAGACATCTCGGAGTGCAATCAAAAGTTTATGTACTTAAGTTAATAGCATATTGGTATAGTTTGGGCAAAAATGATTTCAACCTTCAATTCCATGCCTAAAACAGATTAAAAGGGTCAAGTGCCAAAACTACAATCCAATCCCTACGCCTCCAAGGGGAAAAAAACCCCAAATCCAAACAGGAAACAACCAACAAGAATCAATACTGAAAGGTGTTCTTTATTTTAAAGTTACTGCTTCAAACTTAGAGTTGATCCTTAAAATAGGTCAAGCAAAAACTAAAAGCACTTCTCTCCACTGACCGTATCAGAAAGTGAGAGTGAGTAACGACAATGTAAATTATAAAACTAAATCTGCTGAAGTTTAGCCTTAGCATTAGGTGGGACACTAAAAAGCAGGGAAAAATGGACAGGGGAGAAGTTCCCTACTGACTATTTCCTTTCAAAGAAAGCAACAGTTTTCCAACAGTTGGTTCTGGAAGAATAACTTAAGATATGAAATCCTGCCCTGGAAACAGCACCATAGACAGGCTGGATCTCCTTTTACCCTCAGATATGAGACCACTTGAAGGCTCATCAGTGTTTTTTCACCGTCATTGAAATAGGTTCTAGCTCTTCTATGAATAGCATCAAACTCCACCAAGTTGAGGGAACAAGCTCTGTTCCATGTGGTATTCATGCATAATGAATGATCTGTTCCCTTTGCATTTTTCTGGCTGCATGTCCTATAGTCATTTCTTAGAATGATGTTGTGTCACATTTTTTCAAGTATTTATTGCTGAGAGATTCTAGAAAATAGAAAAGTAATTATTCTTCATCAGAACACAGTTGCATTTATAGAAACATTTGTTGTATTTATGGAAGGGTTGTCTCCTTAAACACTTACTCATGTGGTATTTTCAGTTAAAGGTAATAAGGAACTTGAGATAAAAATGATGTATTTGTCTGGTAATCATTTAGTTCCCGTGATAAACGATATGTTGAGAATTTACAACTGAAAGCAGAATGGATAAAATTATGACAGTGTAGCCTAGTTTGAAATGACTTGTTTCGAATAAAGGTGAAGTTTAGCTCTTCTAGGGGGAGGGGGATGTAAGCTTGTCTTTCTCTCCAAACTTGTTGAGTTGGGTACAGAGGTTGCAGATAACAGAGCCATTGACTCACAAATAGCCCCACCTGAAAGCCATTAGGCCTGGCTGCCCTGCCTTTTTGTCTTTTAAATGGGATTTCCAACTACCAGACTCATGGGCTGAGAGAGAAATCAGTTCATTTTTAGAGAGAGGCATGTTTCTCTGTTTAGGACAGTGGCATGGACCTCGAATAAAGACAGCAAAACCCATTGTATTAAAGAGTATTCTACATCTGAAAACCACCAGCTTGGCTTTTTGTGGAATCCCCAAGACTGCCCATCTCTTCTAGGGTTACTTGAA
>WEKX01024776.1:226465-238719 GCA_013390025.1 Pitta sordida
TTTTTTAATTTTATGCCTTTTTTTTTTTACTTGGTATCTAGGCTTTTTCTAGTTGGCAAAAATAGAACAGATAAACCAGTGTTGCTGGAAAATAAAAAGAAAAGGAAAGGCATAGGTAGAAAATTAGCTCATATTCATATAGAAAATAATTTGTAGAAGAAATAACACTCTGTTACTTTATAACCTGATAATTTTAACACATTTTTTCATCTACTTTCTACAGAATTATAGGCTTTTTTGACAGGTACAAGAAAAACAATCCTTTAGGATAAACTTCTACATGGTTTTTTTCACATTTTTTTCCCCACATAAAATGTTGCTGCTTATTGTTACAGACTTGTATTCACCACCATTGTCTAGCACATGATAATGAAACCCCACTCCCTTCCTGTGTCTATGAATGTGGGACCTTTTCCTACACTATATTAAATCAAATAATTAAATTGTATAACATTCTTATTTATAATCTTTTTTAATCTGTGCTTTAAAAGCAGGATTTAAAAAATAGCAACAGTAGAATTCATATCAGCCCCAAAGATGATCGGTGGAAGTTTACTTTAGGAATAAAATCTGACAACTTTTAGTTACTCCTGACTTTATAAAGGTTTCTAGTACTACCTCTCCTAAGTTTTTTTTGTTTGGTTGGTTGGTTTGGATTTCATCACTCCCTTAAAAATATGCTTATAACACAGAACTCTTATGGGTCAAATCCCATTGTGAGAGGTAAATGTTGGGACAGTCAACTGACTACAGTAAGTGTAATTTTAAAACATTGTTCACTCGTCTTTACCAGAGCTCATTTTAACAGTTTACTTGTTGATCACATTGTTGTTTCAGGGCCCCATAACAACCTATGCCAGCAGCTAAAACTCTCTTTTTCCATCTATTCTTCATTCTGTTAAAAATTACTAGTCTTTCAATTGTAAACAAAGGGTGATTTACCACTGCAGCTAAAAGGAATGGAATTAGCCCATCGTAAATTCAAGGTAATCTGTTTTTCCATTACTAGCTTTAGTTCAACAGCTAATGATGGCAGAAGCCAGTACATTAGAGAATCATTGTAAGGTGACATTTTAATGAGAACATAACTTTTGGGGAACTGAAAAAGGATATGCAGCCACAATCTCCAGTAAGACATTGAAGGCTGGCCTGGCTTTCTTTCATCTGAGGCAAATAACTGCCAAAATGGTTTTACTTAAATGTGTTTCAGACTTGCTGTACTTGCTATGCATAAAGAGCAGGGCAGCTCAATTCATTAAACAGAAAGAAAAGGATGCCCCCATTCAGGCCAGGCATGGCTGCTACACAGCATTTCAAATCTTGAGAAAAACACTCTTTACTTGAGGCTGGACCTCAAGTGTGATATAGGAATATCATGACCAATTTGCTAGAAATGATTAATTAAAAACATTTCAGAACTACACCCTTGTGTGAAAAAAAATCTGATATTTCTATGGGTACATCTAGATTCAAGTGTAAATAGATAACATCTTTCCTTCTTATAAATATGCTACATGCATGAATTTATGTCCTTCATCCACTTGTTAAGTATTATTTATTATGTAGTTGCATTTCCCTTCAGTTTGTGACATTAAATACCCCATTGCTTAAATAAAATGTCTATATTTCTTTGTTTCTAGCCACTGAATTGTAGTGTTCTTTATTCATATTGTGTGCTTGTGGAAGTATTCTACAACTGAGACTTTCTTTTTACAGTTACCTTTTGCTATCAAAACCTGCCACATTTCTGTAATTAATTTCTCTTATAAAAAAAGCACACTCCCATGCCTGGGTGAACAGTAAAACAGAAAGGAGGAACAAAGAGAGGAACTTTTATTCCTCCAGAGTAGTGTAAAACAGATGATGGGGTAGTACCTATGGTGAAAATGGGCCTCTGTCCTTTGAGTGCTGGGAGATATCACTGTGAGCCTCGAGGGAAGAGTGCTGTCTGCTGTTCAGCTTCTCTAGCTAGTGGTGGGATTAGTCAGCAATGGCCTACTGGAGCTGGAAAGCATCACCATGTCTATTCTAAACCAAGAGTAGAAATTTCCAAATTCAAGGGCTAAAATGTAAGCTCCAAATATTGGTCAAAACTTTAACCTTGCTATATTTATATATGTGATGGTTGCTTGTTAGTGAAATCTGGAAACCCACTCAGGCTGCCACAGTGTTGCTGCCATGCCATCCTCAGTCCAGTGAGATCTCCTAGGCTGGTACATGATAATCCTAGTTAATCCAGGGTGTCAGCTGCTTCCCATCGACAGAGAAGCAGAAAACCTCCTTTCATGGCTATAGGCTGTAACAACTATCAGAGGTGGGAGACAGTGAGTGATCCAGCCCTATGTGATGCTTGGACTGTGAATGCAACATGCTTCATTGTACTATCAGCTCCCCAGGCTCAGTGACCCAGGTAACCCCCTTCAGCTCTATCCAAACATACTTCTCATGGTGGTCCTTTAGAGCAAGGGGATACTCTTCTTTTGTTTCAAGCAGATAAAGGCCCAGATACATTTCAAGAGCTCTATACTTTGTTGACACACAGCCTCATATGTCCTTCCTCGTGTCCAAATCAGACATAGCCAGTTTTGGTGCAGATGTCAGGTTGAAACTGCAAGCATAAGTGACTGGTTTTGCCTCAGTGTCGGTGGGCTTGAAACCCACTTTTGTGATTCTGCATGTAATGGGGAGATTTCCACTGAGTTTAGCAAAAAGCAAGTCCATTTGAAGGATGTTTTCAGTAGCAGTAGTGTTTAAATAGACATAATTAGGCCAGGATCTCTGTGGCAAATTGGACCTAAGTTAGCAAGAATATTTAAAAATGTCTGAATGAAAGATAGAACAAACAAAAACACTCACGTTCAGTGATGAAAATTAAGCTAGGAAAGACTTATTGACTCAAACGTATCTTATTTTGAACAACAGTGTTCATCTTACAATTATAAGAAAAAAGAGCAAGTGCAAATGTCTATGTGAGCATTATATTCAAATGTGAGTAATTGAAGAAATGAGAACATTCTGTCACTCAGTGGAACTGTGTGAGCTTTATAATATTTACTCAAATTTAGGCAACATAACAAATAGAATGCAACTCACAATGCAGTCAGTGAGAAGCATTATTTTCAAAATCAAAAAGGCAATTATGAATGAAGAAAAGAACAAAATTACGTGGTGCCATTTTATGATACTATTGAAATAGAATCAATGAAGCATGGTCAGAATTTAAAAGACATCTGGACAGCTCTTATTTAAGTTGGCTGGTTACTTCTAAGAGTGTCTGACAGAAATGGAATTCCAGAAATGCTCTGGAAAATGCTGAGGATGGGAAAGGTTGTGATGGTCTACAGCTCTTGGGGCAAAAGAAACAATTTCCACTTGAATTTTAAGTAATAATGTGTCAGTAGTTTTGTGTGTCAGTGTTTGTAGTTTTGAAATTCCATTACTTTTTAGAGAGTGTTGGAACTCAGCCATGAGATCCTTAAGGTGGAATTTCACACTCTGTAAGAAGCTACAGAACAAAACAAGCTGTGACTGTGAAATCCAGTCTTAGACTGTAGATAAACTAAGTAGTATCAAATCAGGAAAGCCAAACCGAGAAGGTTGACCTTGCAAGACCCACTCAAGCAGCTTCATCAAGGAAGCTACTGTCACTGTAATGAAAGGGTATAAAATTGCAGCTAACATTTGAAATAAAGGGGAGGAATGATAGTGTAGTTAAAAAAAAACATTTAGTGATGTTTTACAAAGACACGGTGGTTTTGGCTTAAAAAAGTTGAGAAATAGTATCTAAAGCAGTGGTTCTCCTTGGCACGTGGCATAGCTCAGTTTTCAAGAAAAAATTATGAGGCTTGAAATGTCTTTTGACTTTTCTCTTTTCTGACCAACATAATTCAGTGGCTACCTACTACAAGGAGTCATGAAGAAAATTCTTCAAGGATTGCAATGAAGCACTGACTATGATTAAACTGAAGAACTTCATGACCAAGGAGCATTCAGGAATGATCAGAAGAATGAGGCAAGGAACAGCAACTAGCTCTGTTACTCTCTAACATGGCTAGTGATAATCTTGAATACTTCATATAACAGCTGTATTTGGATACCCATGCAGATTAGATGTTGCTCTGAGGTGAAAATGATGTCGCCTTGAACTGCTACTGCTCAGCTCATGGGACATTCAGGAAGTCAGGGCCCAAGGGATGACCCTTAAAGGCAGAAGGAATGCTCTGTGGCTGGGTGACAGTCATTGCAACAAGGGTCATGAATTTCAGAGCTGAAAATTCAAAGCTAAAAAAGAAATACTGCAAGGAAGATTCTTTACCTTAAGTTTAGTTTCATCTCCAGCTACTAATATTGCATCCTTATGCCATCTCCGCATGCTTCAGGCATCTGTCTGATGTTGGGAGGGGTTAAGTCAAGCCCATATATCTCTTACTCAAAGTCTCATGTGTTCATTTAGGCACTTTGTTCTGTTGTCAATTTCTAAAGGGAAAGTTAACTGAGCTCAAAGTCCGTTTCTTCCCCATGAAAAAAGAGAAAATTACTTTAAAAGAGAGGATGTTGCTACTTACATAATAGCTGCCATCTTGGGCTAAAAAAACCCTACAAATTTTCCCCAAACAAAATGTAATGTCATTTCATATCAGTACTTATATCTCCCTGTGGCTTGAGGCGAGATACAAAAAAACCTTTGACTATTTGCCTCATTCTCAACCTTTCAGCTGATGCATAGCACTATAAAATTATCTGACAAGACAAGTTATCCCGTTGCTCAGTTTATGGCAAAGATATGATAACTTTATACCTGTGCAGAATTACATTTCTTACCTGATAATAAGATGAAAAGGTGGCAGGAGGTAATGCAACAAAAGATATAAATAAAATCCCACTGACATAATCACTCCATGCAAGAAAGTCTCCTGAAGCAAAGCTCTGTGGCAGAACTGATATCTATATTAGTGAGTGGTGCAACCAGAGATCTGCGTAGACAAGGAGTTGAGACTGTGGACCAGGTGTCTATTTGTACTTCAGAAAGCCTTCTGTGGCCTAACCCTAACCTTCCTGCTTGGACTGAGCACTCAAGAGTGGCTGATGTTCTTTAGGTGCTCCCCTGAAAGGCATCTGCCAGTTTACCTCCACTGAGAGGGGCACAGCTTACACAGGGTGAATGGACTTCTTTCCGTCGCATCAACGAAAGTACTGCAAATGGGGACAACCGTGAGACTTTCAAAACTACACACTTGCCACAGACCAAAATGCTACTATTGAGGCAGCCCGCTTATTGTGACCTGAAGAAAGATTTGCAATTCCATTGATTTTAGTCACTGGACACAGGTAAACTTCTAATTGTTTTCACTCTGATGATGAGTGATTTCCTTTTGTTGTTTCCCCTCCCCACAGATTTTTTCTGTCCTTTAAAATCTTCTACAGTGAATAACTAAAGCAAGATAATTCTGTGAGATGAATTAACACTCTATAAACAAAGAATTATTCTTCAGGCAAGATATATGTTATTGTTTCCATATTTCAAATGGAATGAGATTTGTTTCACTGCATCTATTGATGATTGCGTGGTTTGGTTCAGAGAACCTCTTTGTGCAAAAATGATGCCAAATGAACTATGAGATGAGATTGGCTAAGAAATAAGTACCTATACTTTCCACTTCATCTCTTTTTATTTAGAAAAATGATGATAGGCTACAAAAATTTACAATTGCATACATAGCTTATCTTTATTGGTCCAATCTTCTGGCCTATCTTCATAAAATCAAAAATTAATCTAAGATATTTTCAAATTGAAAGAGTCAGTGTTTGTTATACTGCTGTCCATTCTGATATTTTTGGCCATATGAATCGTATAAAAATAGATAGAATAGAAGGATCCAGACTGAAATTGCCATTACAGAGATAACAGATGGCTATGGGAACATAGCATAAAGTCTCATTTGTTGCTGGTTGCAAAATGGAAACCTATCAATGACAGCAGATCCTGATTACCTCTCCAAATCTGAAGGCCAACTGGAGACTAATTTCAATCAAGACAGGTTAATTTGAACAACTTTTTAAAGTGCAAGATCCAAATCATAAGTATTTTAAAGATTTGGGATATTAAAATGGTGTTACCCAACCAAACCAGCATAATCCTTATGTATTTGTTTACACGTCCAGGTCTGGGGTAACTGATACTGACTGCCTTTAAGTTGCTTCTAAAAAAAATTTAGTTACAAATCATGACAGTCTTTCATGCTGCAGCTGGATTGTTCCTGACAAACATTTCTTCTGTGAAGTCTGGGCCAGGATTTGGAGGTGAGCGAGTGAATGTTGCTGCATAACAACTCCTGGGGAGCAGTAGGGTTTGGGATTCCTTCTGCTCTGTCTGGGCTGTGTAGGTCTACAGGAAGGTTTGTATTCTGTACGGTCACTCAGTGAAATTACTCAAAAAACTCCCTACTTCTTGAAAATAAAAATACTAGAAATTCCTAAGCACCACCACATACATATATAAAGTTAAATACAGACTTGCATACATGCATATGCCTCAGGTAATTTGTAATTGCTGATGAAAAACATCTCATTTTTTAAGAAATAATTTGGAATCCAGTCCTAAAATCACAGCTATTTACTCTCCCAATCATAAAAGCTACTGTCTGGTTTGGGTCAAAATAACAGTCATAACAAATAAGCAGAATATATTTTAAACATAGATTGATCAATACAGTCAGCCTTAAGGTTGTCTTTTCAGGTCATGAATGAGGCAGCATGTGTAAATAAGGAGTTGGAAGTTCATAGAGTTTGGATCTTGGGAGTTAGGAAAAGGTCATGGTGTGATAGTAAAATGCAGGTTTTTTGCTCAAGCTTTTCTGAAAAAAAATACCATGCATATGTTGTTTGAAAATGAAGTTGCTATGGTAATTTGTTATTTATCAGAGAGGTGTAATTGAAAATTTTTTTAACTGATTTATGAACAAGTCACACCTGTTCCTGAGTGGGTTTAAATTACTCACCCTTCTTTCCTATGCCAAACTTTTCATGTTCAATTGCTTTGCTATTTCAGATTCCTTACAATCCTTCTACTAATGATTGATGCCACTTCTCAGTTACAGAAGTAATTTTTTCTAGTTATCTTAAATGATAAAAAGAAATACTATTTTTTATTTAGAACCTTTGCCTATGAATCAACAAAACCCATGCATCAATCATACCTTCATGTATGTCTAAAATGTATATATCTAAGTATATGTATACTATGTATATACATCTATATTTCACTGAAACTCAGGTAAGATTCTCTGTAAGATTGCAGAGATTTGATATTCATCAGTTTTACCTCTGCTCATGACAAAAGAACCCCCTGAAGAGCTGAAAATTTGGATCCATGGAAGAGGGTGTATAAAAATGAAATTGTTTCCAAAATTAATTGATTTTCAACTTTGCACAGTGTAGTGTGCACTAAACCAGCTGAAGGAAAACACAGAGAAGCAAATGTCATGCCTACTGAATTATAGTAACTAGAAAGGTTTCTCTGCCATTTTGTTCATAAGGAAATTTCAGGTGGGCTAGTTTCTTTTGGGAAGGAGGAATGTGAATTTTTAACCCACACACAATAGGTTACAAAAATCAGTTTGCTTTGTAAAACATCTCTTAGTAGGTTTTTAATGTCCATTACTATCCATTGACAAACTCTTGCCAGAAGGGAGGAATGAGATCAGCAAATCATGGCCATATTATGATTTGGTCCTACCACAAATCCAATTAAATCAAAGCTTACCAGATCCAAATACCCATGTTTAATTTTATAGTAATGCCTCAGGCCAAAGAAATGGATACCATGGCAGACGCTCTGTGATGATAACTGAGACATTTAGAACTCAAAATATTCATGATTTTTAGGGCTATAACATCAGCTATAAGGATTTTTAATTAACACCTTCTGCATGCATTAAATATGCTCTTTTCAGCCAACAAAGATTTTTTTTCCTCTTGAGTTCTCTGAAAAGAATTTTGCTTCAGGTCTTTTATCCCTATCAAGAAATAATAGCAACCACCACATTAAAAAGAAATTACCCGACAAAATGAAAGATTTGCTTGGCTGAGAACATGAGAGAATGCATACAGTCGTGAGGTAGCTCTTACTTACTATTAATTAAATTGCTCTATTTTTCAGAGGAGGAAACCAGATGTTTTTTTCAAGATGATGGGGATTGTAGAGGTTATGGTGAGTTTATGGTGAGGGGGTAGAAAAATGCAGAACTGTCTCCAGAGAGACTAGGAACAACTTCAATCTTATGCTTTTAAATGCATAGGATTTTCAAGGCTGATATTCTATTTGCATGCATAGAAATCAGTACTCCTGATGGACATTGTCCTGGATCTCTCATGAATTGATGCATGATGAAGGTGTGGTTCCACTCCCAGCCTGCTGGTCTGCGTTGCAGAGCTGACCACCATGTAGGCTGTCAGAGGCTGTCAGAGGGTTACTGTGAATCTCCTCTTTCAGGTAAGGTGTGCTGAGGAGCAGTTTTTCTACAACCACTCTGTGTTTCTTCTTTAGTGAACTAGAGAAATGTGTAAAAAACCCATTACTTGTTTGCATATTGAACTGCCCTGCTACAAAGGCCACCTCACTGTTGAAAGGCTATCGGCCTACAGAGGACATACCAGATTTTCCAAGGAAAGGCAGCATCCCCTATAAACCATAAGAAGGATTCACTGACTGTCAAGAAGAAAAAAAACCCCAAAACATTTCCTTCTTGTTTGTCCCCACTCCCACTTCCCCAGCTTCCCCTGTCCTTTCTTTCACAGATGCTACTTTTCTCTTTTGTCCGAATCCTCTTTTTACCTGCTTCTTTACTTCTTAACCCCAAAATATGGGAAGGCCCATATGGAAAGGTCTCCTCATTCATGGTGTTTGAACCTCTTTTTCTCTAACTCCTTTGGAACACAACCCTTCTCTTCCTGATCACTCTGGAAACATTGAAAATGGCTTTCTACCCTCCCTTTTCCCTCCCCTCCCTTTCCCCTCTCTTTCCCTTCCCCTCCCTTTCCCCTCCCTTTCCCCTCCCCTCCCTTCTCCTTCTCCCTCTGCATCATCCCACAAATGTCATGGCTCCTCTTGCACATAGAGAGTGCTCAGTGGGAAAAGGACACTGGAGCAATAGTGAAGACTTGTTTCTTGCAATGTTGGTTGTTCTACTTAGCTACACTGAAACACTTTCTTCATAGGTATCAGCTCTCTCCAGACTTTAAAATAAACAGTCTCCTCAGTCTTCCTGCCTTTATTCTCTATTTTAAAGCAGCTGTTCTCCTCAGATGCTTTTAGCTCCTTATAAAACACTTCTGAACTTTTTACCCCCCCTAGGATGTGTGCTTTGAGTGCCTGTCTTGTGGCCAATATCTCTTTCCACTTCAAATGCCATTAACAGTGGGATTTGGGGAAGGCTTTGTCTAATGGCAACCTTCTGGAAGGGCTCAGAATCAGCCAGGGTCTTTCTGCTATTTTTCTCTCTGGGAACTGTTAATCTATTTATATCCTGAAAGGCTGGGCTTTGTGCCTTTGTTTTTGATGTTACTCTTCAAGCTGACAAATACGAATGCTGAAATAACCTAAAATCTTGGAATTAAAAGAAATCAAAACCAGTCCAGCAAAGCAGATTCAAATACTCACAACTTCTAATGCTTGCAAGAGCTATTGTCATCATATTCTTCATCTGTACAATACAGGCCAGTGACACAAACCTGTCTTCTGATTGAGGGAGAATGTTCAAAGATATCCACGCTTTATTTAGCAACTTCAGGTGATGGCAAATCTAACACATTGTTTCATAGCTAATTTTCATGGTTCTTTACTTACAATTCTGCTCATCCATAGGTGCAAACAGTGACAATGTAAGAGATGTCGCTATCAGAAGTATTATTCCTCTGCTACTATTTACGAATGGATGGAATCATTGCATAAGGATTATATTTCTGGATTTAAGCCCTCACTTAGTTACTGACTTACTGAGAAAGAGTGTCTTGGGCTGTTTCCTCAAGAGTTTTCTGAGGGTGGAGTAGTGGGTTACGTCCCATCTCTGTAGTGCTGGTTTGTTAACCTAAAGCCTGAATCCAGCAGCAGCCCATCTCAGATATGTGGCTGCTTGGGAAAAGATTTTACTCTTTGTTCCTCTTCCATCCCGTTCCAAACCCAAAGGAGCATTGACATACTTACAGCTTAAATGTGAAGGACCACTTCCATCTGCTCTGTGCTAGACAAATGGTAAGAAGGACTTGAGCCCATCCACAGCTGCCTGGGAGGGCACCAGCGTTGGCAGCCAAACCCTGGACAAAGCCAATGGTGCGGTGCAGAGAGTGTGATAGTAATCACAGCATTCCAGCCTGGGATCCTCATTGTGCCTGCTGAGCTGGTGCTGGCGAGGAAAACTGGTGACTTGAACAAATTATGACCTCTCTGCTCTCCACTGTTGGTTCCCCAACTCCTCTGTGATGCATTTGTTCACCAGCAAGATTAATGCTGCAATTACACACTGGGAGTTAGCCACACTGTGAACAGACATCTGTCAATGTGAATTTTGCTCTCTAAAATTCCTTTTTGCTGGCATTTTATAGATGATAGACAGGAATTCGTTTTTTCTGTCTGGGTGCTTACCATGTACACTTTGGTTAGTTTAGATCAAAATTTTAGGCACAGAAAAAAGACTACATATTCCTCCTAGTTTTGCAGAAATTTGCCAGGTGTCAACATGAGTCCATTTTGACCAAAATTGCTTTTACCATCTACTTTGGTCCTAGAGATACCAGCTTCTAGCAGAGACATAAAACAGCCTTGACCATTTCTTTTGGCCAATATAACATTCAACCGGCAGCTTCATTTCCATTTTGTCTTCAGAATTCCTTTTCTCAAATGCTGCTTAGTGTTAACAGACATTGATATACTGACTGTCATTTATTGATGGAACAAAACAGGGTTTTAAAAAATGTATTATGTATTAGTAAAAATTGTGAAATCTTGGCTGGAGAAAAGTATATAGTTTATAAAAAGTTATTTTATTGAGTCATTGTGTAGCATACCTGGTATAGTTAAAGGGCTCTCATTAGCACAGAAGGCAGTTGCTTCTGATGTGAATGGTAGTTTTACCATTGACTCCAGTGGAGCCAGGTTTTAAACCATCATTTTAAAGGTTTTATTATAGAAAGAGGTTTATTGAGCAGTCTTGAGAGAAAAAAAATCTGTCCAGTTTCCTGCTTAATTTTTACACTTGTGGCTCAGAAGAGAGATCCAGGCAAAATCGATAAAAGCCGAATTTCTTTTATAGATAATAGAAAATATACTGGACTGAATTTATCTTGGTTGCGTTTGATCAGCTGTTCTTGTGACTCTGCATGCACTGTCTGTGGACAGTGAGCACAGGGCCAGCCTGCCATAAATGAAATACACCAGCAGAAAATAGAGAACACTCTTTTCCTTGAGCTAGCACTATACAGTGCCATATTTAAAAAAAAACAACCCTGAAACCAAAAAAACACACAGTCACAGCAAATCAGATGATTTGTTCTTGCAAATTTTTTCACTAACATGAACAGAAGGGGCACAACCTTCAAGTCTTTGAGTTGATATGTTGCTTGAATTAAAGAACCATGAAAGAAATGGGGAGTAAAATATTCAGTGAACTTGTCGTGGGCCAAAGAAAAGAAGAGGGCAGATGGAGAAAAAAAATGAATGAGCACAGCAGAAGGAAGGCATTCAGAAAAGGAACTAATGAAATGTTAAATGCATATAGTCAGTGAAACCTGTACTGTGTAGGGCAGTGTCGTGGTTTGACCCTGGCTGGATGCCAGAGACCCACCCCAACTTCTCATGAAGGAGAAAACTAAAAAAACAAACTGGAAAATAAAACTGGAAAATAAAATAAAACTGGTCACAGGCAAAAGAAGCAAGGCAAAACTATAAATAAAGAACATAAAGGGTTTATTTTCTAACTAACAAGCTCAGAACTGCAAGGGAAGCATCATTTAGAAGGCAACCTTTCTCCCCCCACCCCTCCTTCTCTTACAATAGATGTAATATTCCCTTTTCCACCAGGAGAAAAAGGGGGAACACAGGGTAGGGGTAAACCAGGCAGGTTGGTATTTCTGATCAGATCCAGGGTAGGAACCATCTCTCTGCCCCTCCATAAAGTTCTCTCTCTCTCACAAGAGGGAAAGGTCTTTCATGACCACTCCCAAGTGAGATCTCGACCTGAGGACGACAGTTCTTCTGAAAA
>WEKX01024776.1:238855-300500 GCA_013390025.1 Pitta sordida
CCAGCAAGATTAATGCTGCAATTACACACTGGGAGTTAGCCACACTGTGAACAGACATCTGTCAATGTGAATTTTGCTCTCTAAAATTCCTTTTTGCTGGCATTTTATAGATGATAGACAGGAATTCGTTTTTTCTGTCTGGGTGCTTACCATGTACACTTTGGTTAGTTTAGATCAAAATTTTAGGCACAGAAAAAAGACTACATATTCCTCCTAGTTTTGCAGAAATTTGCCAGGTGTCAACATGAGTCCATTTTGACCAAAATTGCTTTTACCATCTACTTTGGTCCTAGAGATACCAGCTTCTAGCAGAGACATAAAACAGCCTTGACCATTTCTTTTGGCCAATATAACATTCAACCGGCAGCTTCATTTCCATTTTGTCTTCAGAATTCCTTTTCTCAAATGCTGCTTAGTGTTAACAGACATTGATATACTGACTGTCATTTATTGATGGAACAAAACAGGGTTTTAAAAAATGTATTATGTATTAGTAAAAATTGTGAAATCTTGGCTGGAGAAAAGTATATAGTTTATAAAAAGTTATTTTATTGAGTCATTGTGTAGCATACCTGGTATAGTTAAAGGGCTCTCATTAGCACAGAAGGCAGTTGCTTCTGATGTGAATGGTAGTTTTACCATTGACTCCAGTGGAGCCAGGTTTTAAACCATCATTTTAAAGGTTTTATTATAGAAAGAGGTTTATTGAGCAGTCTTGAGAGAAAAAAAATCTGTCCAGTTTCCTGCTTAATTTTTACACTTGTGGCTCAGAAGAGAGATCCAGGCAAAATCGATAAAAGCCGAATTTCTTTTATAGATAATAGAAAATATACTGGACTGAATTTATCTTGGTTGCGTTTGATCAGCTGTTCTTGTGACTCTGCATGCACTGTCTGTGGACAGTGAGCACAGGGCCAGCCTGCCATAAATGAAATACACCAGCAGAAAATAGAGAACACTCTTTTCCTTGAGCTAGCACTATACAGTGCCATATTTAAAAAAAAACAACCCTGAAACCAAAAAAACACACAGTCACAGCAAATCAGATGATTTGTTCTTGCAAATTTTTTCACTAACATGAACAGAAGGGGCACAACCTTCAAGTCTTTGAGTTGATATGTTGCTTGAATTAAAGAACCATGAAAGAAATGGGGAGTAAAATATTCAGTGAACTTGTCGTGGGCCAAAGAAAAGAAGAGGGCAGATGGAGAAAAAAAATGAATGAGCACAGCAGAAGGAAGGCATTCAGAAAAGGAACTAATGAAATGTTAAATGCATATAGTCAGTGAAACATGTACTGTGTAGGGAAGCATTATTATTATGCTAAGTCTTGAATTGAGACACATCTGCAAAGAATTCCCCATGTATAATTCTTCTCTGTCATTAAACAATTTTTGGAATGGCTGGCTTATGTCAGTCTTTGATGCAGTGGCATGAAACATTAAAAATGCCTTACATATGATATTACCTTGTTCCAACTATCTTGTATTTTCCTTTTGACACTGGGCTATTAAGTGTTCCATGATTCTTGCTGTCACTTGTAGCCTAGCTGTCTCAATACTTGGTACTATAATTGGAGTAGAAGGATCAGTTTGGGATTGGCCTGGGAAGTGGCCTCATTCTCCTAGACAGTGCATGAATGTTTTTGGATGAGTGCTACTATATTAAAGTCCAAAGAGGCCTTGAGACATTGTATGAGACGTAAATAATAAAGGCCAAGACATGGGAGCAGAAATTGTTTTGAGAAGCTTGACTAGCTTCTGGGGAAAGATTGCTGTTTATTGGGAAGAGAGAGAAGTATTGAGGCAAGCTAGCTCCCTCATGAATTGTAGAAGAATAACAGTAAATAGGACCTCACTGGGGGACTGCGAATATATGAGAACATAGACAAACAAGGCGAGAGTTCCCAAGCTAAGCATGTTGTATTGAACCTTCCTTATTCACCAATATCCTCTGCCCACAGTACATGATGACTGAGATAAAACACAGGATAAATAAATACATAACATCACTCCTTCTTCTCTTGGACATGGATTTTAGTGATGCAGAATAATTTGCTGGATCCTGTGAGTCCTTCTAGCAGTTTTTGCTGTAGTTGCTGACACAATACAATTATTATTTGAGTATTGTATTCACAATGGCTGCTTGGATGAAAACTAATTTTCTACCCTTACATTTTTGACAGATTTCTAATGAACATTGACATGAATTGCCTTATTTTCCTGCAGTCAATTAAAGTTTTTTGTGTGTAATCTATATTTCCTGCTCTGAGGTACAGATCCTGCTGGAATGGGGTACTACATCCAAGTCTGTAAAATGCAGGGAAAAAATGGGCCTCAAGTGGAGTTTTTTTTTTTCATTTTTGAGCCTCCAAGATCTCTATAAATATGATGAATGATACTAATTTTTTTGTGATCATTTCTCTCACAGATGCAAATTTCCAAAGTCATAAACCAGTGCATCCAGGACAACTAATCCTAGCAAGAGAGAACTGAAGAGTTGACAGACATGGCTTCCCACCGTAGCCCAGAGAGAACTGTGAGCTTCAGTGCTTTCTTTTGCCTCTTGATCTGCAGCAGTGCAGGTGCCCAGGTAACCCCTACCTGCTGTGCAGGGAGAGTTCATGGACAGCAGCCCAGATGTCATCTTCAAAGAAACAAATGTTTTGAAAAATGTGTGACTCTGTAAGCATGTATTGTGAGATTTACTCTGCCAGATGATCCCATGGAATGCCAGCTGGAATAGCTCCTCTTGAATATAAGACATGAAACAATGGCTTCCAGAGTCTCATAGTAGGCATTTAATTTTGCTTGCTTTGCTTCAGGACAGGAGAAACCTTCTTTTTTATAAATTACGCAGTAGGTCCATCTGAAATGATTTTCCTCTTGAGAAATTTCTCTGAGGACATTGTTTATAAGCTGCTGACCTTTAAATGGTCTTCTTGTTCCATTATCATGGTTCTTGGGTATTTAAAGCTCCAGGTCACTTTCACTTTTAATTGTGCTTTATTATTATCCATTGTTGCAGAATGTTTCAGTCAATTTAACTAGAAGGAAGTCTTATACATAATGGAATGATTTTGGGTCATAACAAAATGGACAATTATCCTTGCCTATTTTATTAATCTTAGTCTTGTTTCATTTATTTTTATGTTTTGGTGGATCTTCTTCAAAGGCAGCTGTAAGCAGAGATTATTGCAGGTTAGCAGGAGACTGTTCCCTGCTGCTGGAGGTGAAAGTGAGGTGAAGAAGAAATATGAGATAGGAAGAATTTAATGTTGGTAGGATTTTGAAATAATTGCATGGTTCATATATTTGTATCAGAGTAAAGTGAAAATTAATAAGCAGTGGTTTTATCTGACACTTAATCTTGATGACATTCTTGTGCTGTAGAAAAAAGCTGGTTGAGCAGACCATCAGCTTGCATTCCTTTCTTTCCAAGATTTACTAATTAGGCTCTAGTAGTAAAGTACTAAATGCTTAGTATAGATGAAATCTTGCATCTTCCAATTAGAAAACGTGATTATGAAACACATAAAACACATGATGGTAGCTTCAAATGTTTTAGGGGTTTTTTTTAATACTCTGGCAGACCTGTAAGATGTCAATCTGCTTACTTGCTGTGAGATTTCAACATGAGAAGCAGCTTGGGTTTATTGTTGATTCTAATTCTTCTAATTTTCTCGCACTCCATCCTAATTCTGCCTTTCTCTTCTTAAAGCCATTTTACTCAATTTCTTCTCCCACTATATTCTTACTCAAATTCTATTTCCTTCTAGCACATTGTTCCCTACGTCAATTTTAAATATTATTTCCTTTCAACAGCATGACACTTCCAATTTCAAGCAATATGAAAATTGCACAAGGGGAAAAAATTAAATACTTGAAATTTCCCAAAGTCCAAAGTTTCAATCTAAACTCATCTGTCTAGATGCCACTAAACTCTGGGGGTACTTGAGCCATCATTTGGAAGTTCTCTTTTCTGACAAAATTTTTCCCATCTGAACAGTTTATGGTCAGTTGACACCTTAACCCAAAGACAGCCCAGAAACCAAAAATCCTTTTCCCTGCAAGCTCTGAGATCCTGAATTCACAGAGTATTCTTCAAAAACATACAGTACATGCCGCAAAGATTTGATTCATCACCAAATGCAGTTGTTGTTGCTTCCTCTTAATACACAGCTTGCAAGGCTTGGTGTTAATACAGGCTTAGTGCTTAAGCTAATTTAAACTAATACTAGTTTAAATACCTGGAGGTGCCAATGAAGTAGGAGATCTGACTCCTTCCTCAACATCAGTAGTTGAACACCTTTATCACCTGTGTCCTGGAGGAGCACCTAAGTCAACAGAGGCAAAGGATGAGGAGAAAAAGTTGTGTTCCCAAATGTCTTTGTGCATTGTGTCTGAGGACTTAAATATAGGAACAGGAGTCTCATCTTCCTATTCTTTCCTTTTCTCTTTTTAGAGAAAAAATTCACAAAGTTCCTATTCATGCTTCATTTTCAATCTCATTCCCATGTTCAGTGAGGAGGTGGTCCTGCAGGACATGGTCCCTCCTTATCCATTTCTGCCATCAGCAGGTTTATTTAAGGAAATGATCCTGAGAGAATCACAGAATATTAGGAGTTGGAAGGGACCCACAAGGATCATTTAGTCCAACTCACCATCTAACANAACAAATAAAAGAAGAGACTCCAGGGATGTGTGAGGGTGCATGCAGTTGGAACTTATTCTGATATAGCATCAGGCCAAGATTACAGTAGGGTCCTAAGCTCTAGGCACTGGGTCCCACAAATATGCCTGAGGCAATCTTCAAGATCTGGGGTGTAGGCAAAGGAAGGCCCATGTGTTTGTTTAAGGGTTTCAGCTGTAGTCTGTTACTCTCAACTCATATATGCCATTGGTTGGCTTTGTGCTGCTGACCAATTCCTACATAAAGAAATGCTGACACAATGAGCAATTAATGATTAATGTTAGCTTTGATGTCTGGTCTAAAAAAACCTGCCAAAGTGAGTTTGTCTCATGAGTGAGTTTGCAGAAATAATATTTTTCACCACATCATCTAGGAGGGTTGGAGAAACATGGCATGCTTTCGTGTGCACAAGCATCCCTGGAAAAAACAGTTGCAAATTTCAAAACTCTGTTTATAGTGAGGACCATTCACAATGTACATGTACAACGGTCTAGTCCAATTGATGAAGTTATTGAATCGTGTAAGTGGTGGTGGGATTCACCTCACCATGGTAGACATCTATTGTAGTTGTTTATGGCTGAGATAAATCTCTGTAGGCGTCTGTCATGGTTTGAGCCTGGCTGGATGCCAGAGACTCACCCACAACTTCTCCTGAAGGAGAGAAACTGGAGAATAAACCTGGTTACAGGCAAAAACAAGGCAAAACTATAAGTAAAGAACACAAAGAATTTATTTTTCTAACTAACAAGATCAGAACTGCAAGGGAAGCATCATTTAGAAGGCAACCTTTCTCCCCCACCCCTCCTTCTCTTACAATAGATGTAATATTCCCTTTTTCACCGGGAGAAAAAGGGGGAACATAGGGTAGGGGTAAACCAGGCAGGTTGGTATTTCTGAACAGATCCAGGGTAGGAACCATCTCTCTGCCCTTCCATAAAGTTCTCTCTCTCTCATGAGAGGGAAAGGTCTTTCATGACCCNTTAGAATTGATGGAAAAACAGTTCTAGAAAGTAGGTTTAAATTAATTGCTCTGTAGACCTTGGTATTCTTTTCATGGCTTATGAAGAATATGTAGACAACTAGGTCACATTAGATCATACTCTTAGATGCCTACCTTTGATCAAAAAAATCTTTGCCCACTGTTCTTTGGGAAACTGGAAACACCCGTTAAGGTTCTATGAGGGATAAGATACCATAATGCAAGATGCCAGATGCTCTGTGCTCCAGAAAACATGGTTCATTTGCAGTTCTGATTCATGTTTGCTAATAAAGTTGATCTATTTATGTATTCAGTATAATCAATGGCACCATGGGTGCCATGTAGTTAAGTTGCCATTGCTTGACAGAATAGAAACGTTTCTCCCTTGCCTTCTTTACTGATTTATTGTTCTTGTATCTTACGTCAAGATTGAACCGCAAGTGCTTCAGAACAGGGTCTAAGATCCAAGAACTGTTTTTGTGAAGTAGATAGTATACTTGTTTGTTAAAAATGACTAAACTCCTAGTCTATTTTTGCATATTATGTCTTCATTTGCATTAATTTTCATTAAAATTTGCATTTGCTTAGTTGTTTTGCATTTAAAATCCTTTCTAAAAATAGCATAATATTTCAAGAATAATGAGAATAATGTGATTAATAAAATTAAGACTACCTTAAAATAGAAGTAAATTAATAATTACTTTAAGAATTATGAGATGATTAGGAAGTAAAAGCATCTCCTTTGTTTTACATTAATTCTGTCATTTTAGTGATCTTCAATAAAGTGGAAACTGTTGACAAGAGTCAGGCAGGAATTTTTGGGGAAAACCCTTTTCTGGTGAGAAATGCAGTCTGTCAACACAGAAATATGGTAGAATACTGGTTTTATCTTTGTTTTCTTCTCAATTTCTTGTGCAGCTTTTACAAAAATAGCCCTATATAATGGCTTCCATGTGCAAAAAATACAGAGTCAATGCTGCATTTTAGAATGTCTCCTGAAGTTACCTGTTTACATTATTTTTCTTACAGTTTTATGTGTAATGTGAGATGATATTCATTGCATAACTTGGTGACTGAGCATCAGGGCACTGTTTATTATTTGTGAAGACCTATATTTTTCTAATCTCAGCTAAAAACTTTCAACCCCTAGACAGTAAAGTATTTACAGAATTTAATTGACCAGGTCTGATCCCTTATTGAACTGGTGGTTGTCTAGAGCTTGTAGCTAAGCTAAAGGTACAATTACGTATTTTCAAACTATGTCACTTTACAACCCACCTATTATCTTACTTTGGATGCAGCCATATGGAATGATGATGCCAAGGCTTTATAACCTACTTACTGCCATTTGGAAAACTCAGATGACATAGTAATTGTTCCAAAGCCCACAAGAACCATGAATTATTTACATTTCTCTGGGGAGTTGTTTTACTGCAGGACAAATAGCAGTTGGCAGAGGAATAAGCCTCCGAGACTAATTTAAGTCAAAATCATATATTTGGATACAAATAAGCACACTTAACATGAACCATAGCTGTGGATCTTTAGGTGCAATGGTATTAGGAAAACCTGTGTTTTCATAAATTCTTTTGATATACATAATTAAATGCTAATGAGGGAAATAAAAGGGAATCACCTCATCTTTATAGTCTGAATGATATGACTGTATTTTTGTCAATACCTCTTACAAGATAATGTAATACTAAAAAACTAGTGTTCCCTACCCTCATGTGAGTCAGAAACAAAAGATACAGAAACCTCTGTTTCAATGAGATGCTCATTTCTTTGCCCTTTGATGAATTAAATGGTTTTGAAGACATGGAATGTATTTTCGTGTATTTCCCAAACTCTTTGTACAGCTAGTAGGCTCCCAAAGGTCTAATTGTTTTTTCTTCAGAAATGTGATACATTTTGCTTCGAAAATCCAATTTCTTGCTAAGAAGCCTTCACGTGAACAGGCAGAGTTTACTTCTTGTTGTATTTGCTTGCTCTTTTGAGGTTATCTCAGGTGCATAATAAGCATTGTCAGCCCATCCATTAATAAATGTCTCTGATCCCAAGACAGCTGTCTTGGCCATCTGAGCATATTACAGTACTCTGACTACAGTGCCTTGCCTTTTTCTGAAAGTCACATCAAAATGAAAAAAGACAAATCAGTGCTTGAAGCTTAGAAAGGAAAATGTTTTGATATTTAAAATACTGTAGAACATAGGTAGACAACTTGACCAAAATATCCTTTATTCTAGAAATGTCTGATTCATTTTAAGACCTTCAGCATTGTTCTTGTTGTTTGTTTGTTTTAATGTGGGGGGGAGGAAGTTAGGTAGCTATTTATTTACAGCTTATAAGTCTAATTACAATAACATCATGCTGCTTCCACAATAACTTTTGGCATTCTTGTGCACTGATCATTGTTGCTATGTAGAGGCAATTCTTTGTTGTTTCAATTGTGATTTTTAACAGGCTTTGTAAACTCATGCTGTAGTATCATTTTCGTCTTCTGATATAATCTTTCCTTTTATTTTTGCCAGGCAATATTTTATCAAATATATTGTTTGTCTTAAAATGTAGCAGTTTCTGTTCTCAGTAATGATGTGTCTAAAAATTCTGAATCTTTTGTTCTTCACTTATCTCTGAAGCTGCTATATTGGTGTTTTCAGATTCACTTTCAAAATTTGGCCCCGAAATATTTTGCAGAATGAAGTTCAGAATTTCATCCTTATCCAAGAAGGCATACGAACCTGACTTAAGTACTTTGCTGAGATATGTTTATTTCCATGGTTAAAATTACGTGTTGACTTATGTTTGTATTTAGTGATCCTGGAATATTAGGAGTCATAATTTTGAAACAAAGAGTGTATTGTCCGTATTTTGATGTGTTTCAACTGAAAATAAGTTCTTTTCTCCAGATGTCTTATTCCTCAATCCAGCAGTGAAAGAAATACCCTTGCACTGGTCCCTTAATTTAGGTTGTTTCCTATACTGAAAACTCACCACCACTTTTGCACAAAGCAAACTCCTGCCCCTGTTTCTTCAAAATTTCTAACAGACTAAGATACACTTGCTTTTATATCTGCTTTCTTTTACTATTGGTTAACTAAATAAATCAATGGATAAACAAAGAAATTTATATCCTTTTACAAAAGTTATTTTCTTAAAAACAAAAATTTTAAAACTTGCTCTTGTTTCAGAGTATAACTGACTAAATTTTAAGGAAAGAAGTTTGGCATTAGTCTTTAATATGCCACCTTTCATGGTGCTTCCTTTATTGAGAAAGGCATTGAAATGAAGTGGCTAGCCTGGGCATTGCTGTGTCTGAATGTTGGTACATCCTCATCAGGAAGTAGAAAACAGGACTCTGAGAAGAGGAGGTGTCATAAACCATTTTATAACTTCTGGACTATGTCCCAGGTAACATTGTTTATGTCTTGGCTGCAACGCTGACATTTTGTGAATGCTATCACGTTTAATAAATATAAATGTGATTACCTTGGATAGGCTGTTTGCAGTGCATTGCAACAAGATATTTCCATTTTCCATTATGAGATGCTTCTGAAATGTATATAATATACTCTTCTTCTGGTTTATTAGGACCAAACTTAGGATTTCCTTCTCAGGACAGGTAAATGGAGTACCTGGTGGTGAAGCCATTAGTCAGGTTCACAGGTTCACAGGTTATTGTGAGTTGGAAGGGACCCACAAGGATAATCTAGTCCAACTCCCCAGCGGGAAACCACACAGGGATCGAATCCACAAGCCCAGAAAGATAGGCTTGTTCTTCAGTCCTTTCACCATCCTTGTCACCCTTCTCTGGACTCTCTCAAGCAGTTCAACATCCTTCTTAAACTGGGGAGACCAGAACTGCACACAGTACTCAAGATGTGGCCTGGCCAATGCCAAGTACAGGGGAANTCGTCAACCAGGGAAGTCAACAGATTATAAAAGGGCTTTCTTTCTGGCTTGTGAATATTCCTCTTTGGCTGCCCAGATAGTGGCTGCTACAAGAAGAATCTCTCCCCTCTGCCTTCCATCCAAATGAACCAATCGTCTGGTTATTTTGTGCACTCCTTTACATACAGTCCATTGAATCCAGCAGGGAGGACAATGTGGGATCAAGATCTCAGGCCCCTAGTACATGCATGTTCTGCCTGCCACAGTCACTGTGCGAAGTTCTCATCCCTTCTTTGCTCTTTTGGTGAATGTCATCTAAAATAAGTGGGCCTTGGGCATGCAAGTGGCTCTCTTTGGCTGGAACATCTGCACTGTGAATAGAGGTATTTTGTCTTGGTCTGACTGGTCCCCTCAATCCCCTCAAAAGAAAGGGAGTTTTTTTCTGGCCATTTTCCTATTGAGTGCCTCTAAAACAGAGCTCATGCAGAAGTATGATCTCTGATTCAATTTTATCCCTTCTATTGCCTACAAAGGGAGTTGTAATCTGGATGCCCCTGCTGAGAGTCAGATTCCAAATTTTTGTGCTGCAAGCCACAGTTTGAGTAGCAGAAGAGAATGGATTGAATCTGGCCCAATGTTTTATCTTTTTTTCTTTAAACTCCATCTATTTTTCCCTGTTTGAAACACTGTAAGATGTTGTGCCAAGTCTGATTTTTTTTCAGAATCCAGGTTAATTACGTGAGTACAAATACTATGTGACACCTTTCTTTCTTCATGGAGGCCCTCATTCCCTGTGAGTAAGCAGAGACTAGGATTCTTTCCTTCCAAACTGCATTTCAGTCATTCAATATTCTTACAATCTGACTGCATACTGGGTATATGGATAATGTAATTAGGTATTACATTTCAGTTCATATTATCCATTTCCTTAATGTGATTGGATGGTCTTCTGTTTTCTGATTTAAAATATCGGTTCTGGATGTCAGGTTCCTAAGAAAAATGTTTGATTGTGAAATGCAGAATGTGGATCAAATCAATGATATTAAACCAAGTGTGCATTTTACGCAGCAGTTGAGAGCTGTGCTGGTCTGACCTCATTCACACTCAGTTTTATGCTGCTGCCCTTTTGCTGAGGTAATGGAGCTATTCCAGACTTACATGGCTGTGGAGGGCAGAGCGTAAAGAGAATGGATATCATCGTGCAGCTCTGGCTGTGGATGAGTGTGTGGGGACAGGGTGGGTGTTGCTGCACCCCCATGTGTCTGTAACTCAACTGATGCCTGCACCCACAACAGCAGGGAAATCCTTAGGCAGGAGTTCCCAGTGTATTTCTGAGCTGTGACTTCCTTCAGGACCCCTGGGCTGAGGGGAGAGGGAAGAGAAAGTAGACCTTCATAGCTCTTTGCTTGGTGTTTTCCTAATTTAGAGACTGACATGTTGATTTTCCTTCACCTATTTTACACTACCAAAGTACCATAAAGGAGCCCATAAAAGGAGAGTAGAACACAAACACTTGAGTCTTTTGGGAGAGACATACTTTACAGGAAGGATATTTTCCTTCCGGTTTGTGCTTCACTAAGCCTTTGGATTAATAGTCTCCATTATAGAGATAGTAACTGTACACCTAGAACAGCAACTGTGGTGCAGTTTTCTCTCAAAAATTTTTGACCTGGCTGAAAATAAATTGATTTGGTCTTTGTCCAAGTTTCTCCTACTTGGCCCCAAGCATGGATAGAACTAGATGAGCTCCTTGCTTTTTGTAGTTCAATAGTTCAATAAGATTAATTTAATTCAATGTATTCCATAAAAAAAACCCTTGATGTTTCTTGACTGTAGCTTTATTTTACTTAATAAATCTCTTCCACTATTTTGATTTTTATCACTTTAGAAGCAGTGCCAGAATTAGGTATTCAATTATCCCAGATGATTTTGCAGAGCTCATGTATTGATGAATAGCTGGTCCTTTTCAGCTGTTTGATGTGTGCGCTGAGGGTGATGATAACATTGTTGAATCAGAAGTACATGCATGCTGGAGATGTGTTAGTGTTTGGTGTCAGTGAGAAATGTGATGGTAGTGGACAGCCTCTTAAGGCTGATCCTTTGTGGGTTGAGAACTGGCTGTTCAATGTATTACTTGTTTTTCCACTGTGATAGAAGATGTTTGAAGAACTCTAAATCCACCCTAACACAGCTTTTGTGGAGGAGTTATCATTACGTTATCTCAGTTAATATTTGTATAGTGCAGATAGCATCCTGTGTGGCTCACAGAAATAAAGACAAAGGCTGTGCCTTGAAGAGGTGGCAAATTAACATTTCCACAGAGCTCAGAAACCTTTGTGGATTGTAAACTGTAAGGACAGGCCTTAAAAAAAAGCAATAATATGGTGCAGGGATATGTGGTATGAAATGGTATACAGTGAAACAATCATAAAGCTTTTCAGACCTTCTGTTTTTCTGTTCTCCTGATTTTTAAGTTCTGGTATTTCTGTATCTTTTTTTTTTTTTACTATTTTCTGCTGTTTTGATTTTACACAATTTGTATGCTTCTTATTCAATAAGGAAACAATAACAGTAGATTGTGGAAGGCAGGGCCAGGTAAAAGTGTCTTTCAGGCAAATTAGCGTAAAGAAAAGGAAAAAATCCTACCATTACTACCTCCTTCCTTGGATACAGGATTTAGGTTTATTATGAGTAATTTGTCAAGAATTTGCTGTTATTTAAAAATATTTAGAGTTATGCTAAATGGGGCTCAGAGGAGGCCCCTCTAATTTCCAGAACCTTCCATTTCTCAGTAGAAAGATTCTTTACCAAGAGTTTTCAGTGGAAACAAAATGCTTCTAACTGTTAAAACTGGGACTTCAAGCAGACCTCCTGGTTTGTATTTACCTGCAAAACTCTTAAGATTTTCAGGATTTTTAAAATATGTTTTCCTGCCTCTGTGCTATGTGCCCTGGCTTCCTTACTTACACATAGTTTCATTGACATTCACATTGTCCTATTGCTGCTGGCCCACTTTGTAACCATGGGGCAAGTAATTCCAGACTTCCCTCAACTTGGCCATCCAAGAATTAGGCATCTAATTTGAGAGAGAGATCTCTCTGCAGCCAGTGGAATTAGATGGGAAGAGAAGGAAGGGGTGGGAAGAGAAGGAAAGGATAGGAAATTGGAACAGGTTAGTATGCTACATCTGAAGAGACATGTCTTAGGTGGGTAGAGAAATTATTCATCTATGGAAGAGTTTCTTTCTACTGTGCTTTGGAGTAGCCTCATTTTTACACAGCTAAAGTTACGTTATATCAATCCTCTCTTTTGTTTATTTTATTCTATGCAATGGCAAATTCTTCATGAGGGAAGTAGTGTTTTGTAGTCATTGGGGTAGTAACTAGTATAATGGCATCTAATTTCAGAGGAAATCTATAAATGACTGTAATAAAATAAAATTACTTTGCTGCTTTCTGTTCTTTCATTACTGATTCTTCAAGGTTTTCAACAGCTTTTCAATGTGGATTTTATAATATTGTGTTTCTGTGGGGTACCAAACTGTCATGGTTTAAGCCCAGCTGGAAATTAGGCACCATGCTGCTGCTCACTCAACTCCCACCAGCAGGATCAGGGAGAGACTTGGAAGGGTAAAAGCTAGAGAACTTATGGCTTGAGATATAGACAATTTAGTAAGGAAAGCAAAAGCTGCACACACAAGGAAAGCAAGAAACTAATTCACTCCTTCCCATTGACAGCTATTGGTGTTCAGCCATCTCCAGGACAGCTGGGTCCCACCACATCTAACAACTACTTGTGAAGACAAATGTCATCACTTCAAATGTCCCCCCCCGTCCCTTGTTCTTTCCCCTGGTTTTATATACTGAGGATGATGTCATATGGCCTGGAATAATTTTTGGTGAGTTTGGATTACCTGTCCTGGCTCTGTCTCCTCCCAGTCTCCCATGTAACTTCAACTTTATTGCCAGCATGGCAGTACAAAAAGCAGAAAAGGCCTTGGATCTGTGTAAGCACTGCTCAGCAATAACAAAATCATCTCAATATTATCAACCCCATATGCAGCACAAATCAAAAACGTAGCCCCATACTAGTCACTGTGAAGAGAGTTAACTCTATCCCAGCCAAAACCAGTGTACAAACACAAACACACAATGAACAGCCATTGTTTTAGGGAAGACTTCTAGTATTTGAAATAAGTTATAGGTCCAGTTTACTGCTCAAATAGCTGAATTAAAAATACTTGATAAATTCCTAAGCTTAACTAGGTTTCATAATTTCTTCCAGGGGTTTTATGTACAACAATGCCAGTTGCAGAATATCGATATCTACCTGTCTGCATTTTATTGACAGAAATGTTCTATCACATTTACAAGTCAAGTAGCCCCAAACGGTAAAATTACATGAGAATGTTTCTCTAGATATCATTGGAGAAAGGACATCACGGTCACTCAGTTTCCTCAGCTTTTCTTCTTTTCCCTTCCCCTGCTGGAGGGTTCTGCTGTGAAATCTTTATTAGTTTTTTTCTGTTTTATTGTTGTTTACTGAATTTGGAAAAGGCTAGAAACTCTTCTCGGACTGCCTTCATCCTATCCCGGTACTGTAGTACTATTTGGCCTGGAATTGTTGCTTTGCTCTTTACAGCATTGCAGAATACAGCAAAATCATAGAACAGCCCAGGCTGGAATTTATATCTAGAGTTCATCTGGTTCTACTTTTCATGGGAAAGGAAGCATGGATGGCATCATTTAACACCCTGTCCCATTTACAGTTATACCTCCTCCATCACGANAAAATTTTCCAGCGGTGGGGACTCTAGCACATCTCTCGGGATGTAATCAGTCCAGTGCTGTGGAAACCTGTGTGGGGGAGGGAACACTGTGGGGAGCGGTCAGAAGAACAGCCCCGCAGTGGCTCCTCGGCCCTCTCTAGCTGTCGCAGTGGTTGCAGCAGAAGCCTGGGACTCCCCACCGTGGTGTGGTGGCCGCAGAGACCCCTCCCTCCCAATACCCAGGGACTCCCCGGGCGGGGACGGGGCAGAGAAGACCCCCTTTGCTCCCCTGACCACAAGGCATGAGGAGCTTCCAGGAACATCCCCCAGCCACTCTGGAGCTGAGGGGGGCAGGGCAATGGGTCCTGTATGTTTGTGATATATATTCAAATGTATATTCATGAGCTTGTTGCCATCATGGATTATGGGCTTTGCACAAGAGAAGGAGACTCGCGGACCCATAAAAGTCAGGGGATGACTGTATTACCTTTTCTTCTTTTGGAGTAGAAGAAGATATTTACTCCTTATGATGTGTGGCCTGCTAGGCTGTGAGGCATCTAGGTTGGTGTTACCCTCTGGGATGTGCTCTAGGTCTCTGTACGGGTGTTAGATGGTGAGTTGGACTAGATGATCCTTGTGGGTCCCTTCCAACTCATAATATTCTGTGATTCTGTGATTCTGTATCAGCCATTCTAAATGTTCTCCTCACATGGTTGTGACTCTTCCTTCTGTCTTAGTTTCCTGGTCCTCAAGAGTGTGCAACAAATAGTCACAGGAGCAGACACCATTCTTAACAATTTTTCTCCTTTCTTACCCTCTCATTCTTTCCTTTCCAGTGAAGGCAAATATAATGTTTAATCTTCTTTTCATTCCTCCTGAATCTTCAATCCTTGCTTTTCTCATTCCTGTCCGCCATCCATGTAGCAGCATGACACAGTGAATAAAAGATTTTTGTGCAAATATGAACCCACAGAACTATTTAGTTTCAGATGCTATGATGCAGGCTGTACACTACTACTGAATGACTTGTTCTGCAAATCAGCTAAAGGTTCTTATTTTTGCCCATTCAATATAATTTGAAAATTTCTTCAATCAAGACGAAACGTATGCACAAACAAAAATAAGAATAGATCCTTAACACAAATGAAGTATGCATCTGATATTGTAATCATAGATCTGTTAAATGTAAACATAATATATAAGTCATCAGACTTAATAAAGAAGACAAGTGCATTTTATTTTCATACATAAGTTCTACTGGCATTCAGCTATAAAGAATTTAATTCTCCCACATTACTACTGCTTTATTTATGGTAAAGTGCTGTTGGGGCTGGTATGTGGTTATAGCAGGCAAAGGGCAAAATAACTCCAGAAAATAGGCTGCTAGGGAGACAGATATAGATGCCTTGTTCAGGACGCAGAAGTTCTTGGTAGTCCATGGAAAAAGTATGATACAGGTCATCTAGCCACATTCCAAAAGAAAAACCAGAAACTGAATGCAGTGTCTTAATATATTGAGCCTTATAATGCTTATACACACAATCTACTATTTGTGTGAAAGGAGGTGACACAGGGGAAGGGGAAAAAGAAGGGACTTCTTGGGTTCCTAACCGAAGAAGTCCAAAGAAATGGGATATTTTACTTCAGGTTAAGGGAGGCACAATTAAAGTCCACATTTACTAGTTATATCTAAAATGGTTTTATAGTTGTATTTATATAATTATCTACACAAAACTGAAGAGCTGTTCATCCTCAGCTTTGTGTGTTTCCATGATAGTAACATTTATGGTACTAGTTTCTGCATGTGCTGTGTATAAAAATATTTCTCTACATGGGGTCTTGGAAGCAGCAAAACAAGAGGAAAAGCTCTCTCTGTGTTTCACAAGAGGTTGTGAAAGCTGCGAGCTTGACCCCTTCTCCTTGAGGCTGTCCATGTCTGGATGTCTCTTGATGCCTGTGAAGTGGCTGGAGCCTGCGAGGCAAGTGCAACACTTTTGCTGTCACCACTTTTCTCAACAGTAGCCATCTGCAGGGAGACATAATGATTTGGAAATCCATCCTACTTCCAGATTCAAAGGGAGGATTTCAGATGATACCTGATGTTCTGCTGATGTGTTAAGTCCCAGGTATATTTTTGCTAGGAGAATCTCACTCTCAATGATCATTAAATCCATCTGTTAATCCATTGGTGTTTCTATCCCATTGCTCCTTGGCAGCTCAGATGCACTGCGAATGACTGATTTAGACAGCTAGGTCAGAACAAATTGTTCTAATTGCATATAACCGTTTCACTTCTAAATTTCTGCCTGTGCAAGAATATCCTAGAGCTAGTCTTAGGAATACACCTATTTTATTATTTCCCTAATTAAACACAGTCGACTGCATGTTAGAATATTGGCTTTAAATTTTATTTGGGTAATGACTTGGCTCCCACTGTTCCCTGCTCACAAGGTGCTCTGGAGGCTGCTTTATAGTGTGTGCTTCATGCTGTCCTCCCCAGCAGCATCTGTGGAGTCAGTCTCATTTAGCATCTCTGCCAGGTGCTCTCAGACCTGCCCCAGGACAATGAAGAGACAGCAGTGAGCTGAGCAAGGCTCTGCACTTCCCCAATTATGTGCTTTTCCCTGGGGACAGCAAGGAATAGAGAGATGACAGGAAGCAAGCAGACTAAGACATCGACTCCTGTTTTTCTCAGTTGACTTTCTGAAGGACCCTCCCACCACAGTGGGCCTAGCACCTTGCTCCGCCTAAGAAAACTGTCCTTAGCAGATTACTAAACCAAGCACAGTGTCTGTCTTATAGCTGAATTTCTTAAGAATGTCATTTCAAGACTCATCAAGATCAGTTCTGTTCCCTCTGAGGAATATATCACACAACTATACAGGGGAAAAAAACCTTTCTGTTCAGAAAGCTATTAGGAGGCAGCTGTAAGAAAATGTATTAAGCTAGATAATATGGAAGTCTTTCCAGGAACAGTCCCTCCCTCTTGATTTCCAGGGAAGAGTTATTGGCAGGGAGGTAGATTATATTTCAGTTGATGTGTTGAAAAAAGTAATAGCTTCCTTAAGGAGCTGTGACATTTTTGAAAAGCCAGAACTCTGACACCCTGCAGAGCAGCATGTTCAGGAAAGCCTGAAGCTGCCCCTGCCTCTGTACCATCACAACTGCAGAACACTGTGATGGGAGAGTTGCTTCTCCCTATTTAGGTACAATTTTATAACAAATACAATCATAGATCCATGAAGAGGCTTGAAAACTTGTCCTTCAGTTCCAAATAATTAGAAATTACACATCAACATTAGGACACCTGGATCACAAAAATTATGTTTCAGGACAGATAGGCGGTCAGCAGAAACTATTACGTCTTGGTATGGCTCCTAAGATTTGGTAGTCACAGAGGGAAGCCTGGAAGGGCTGCTTGCCCAGTCTTTTGGAGCTTACATGCACACTACAGTCTCCAGTCATTGAGCTTCCTGGGTGCATATTGAGATGTAGAAATACTGCCAAATAAGGTAATGAAGTCTTGAAGAAGAAAGTAAAGCAACTGGTAGAGATTTATAGAGGTGTGAGGAAGGGTATGATAATCAGAAACTCTAGCCTTAAAAAAACAAATCATATATGAATCAAAGTAGCAATTTATGTGATTGGACCATTACAAAGTCATTCTATATTCTGTTCTGCTGTGCTCAAAAACCACTAAATCTGGAATCTGATCTTTTCAGTGTCTTTTAACCTGCAAAGTCCTGCTTATTTAACATACTGAAAAAGTTTGATTAGTATAAAACCTCAAAGGTTAAAAAATGACATAGTCCATGTTTAAACCTCTTCCAATTATTAGAACCCAAAGGTCACTATGATAGTTGGAGATTTTTGTTTCACAGTTCAGTTTCCTCTCTGTTTCACAGAGAGCTTCTTCTCTGCACAAGAGAAGTCATTCCTTTCCTAAATATTGATTCATGAGTCTAGGTTTGATTCAGTATTGTATGTATTATATGCTTTATAATCCAGCAGCAATATCAAAATTTAGTCCTTTTTCACTAGTGATATGCAGACACTTTATTGGAGTGGAGGGATAGCACTGGGCTCCATATTCAGTTGTGCCATACGTTGCAGCTGTACTTTATGGAGCTGTACATTAATGGAATTATTGGTACTTGCCAGCACATCTGGAATGGATCCTCTCTTGTTACAACCCTTCAGTAATTAACATCAGAGCACACCACCTAGAATAAATGTACAGGCTGCTCCTCTAATCAGGGGAGATGCGTAGGTTGCAATATGTGTTATTATATGGGATGTAAACTGGCTCCTGAATGTATTTCACCACAGTATGACTCTAAATGACTAACTGGGATTGGATTAATCTTCCCTCTTTTTCTTTCTATTCAACTGTTTTCCACAGATAGACTCCTTCAGGAAGTTTATTGTCTACCTTTTTAAGAGATCAAATACAGTGAATCCCCGCTACATTGTGACCTCTGCATTACGACCCTGCCCATTTGCAAGGTGAATTTATCGCAGTTTTGATTCCACCATTTGCGAATTTATGCCTGCATGCATATTAATGACCGGCACTTCTTTGCAAGTCTAGCATTTCGTGAGGGCCATGGCCTGTCCCATTCCTTGCGGAGGACATGGTTTAACTGTATTCCCTATACAGATATTCTTTACAATGGAAAATACCGATAAAGTTGAGGAAGGAAAGTGTTTGTCATGAGTAGCAAAAAGAACAGAGAAAAGAAACGTTTGTGAGGTGTTTAGATACTGAGTATAGTCATGTGATCAGATAGTAAATTCAACTGATTTTTTTAATAAAATAGTCTTCCTAGATAAAAAAATCCCTTCTGCCAATATAAGTGTTTTACAGGAAAGTGTTACTTTTGGTATATATTCAATGAGAAGATGTCAAATATTTTGCTAAAAAGATTTCTTTTGCATTTATTTGTCAATAACATATATGTGCTTATTTCACAATTATTTAAATATTGACATAAAAAAACCCCCACAATAAAACCCCAGAACAACACAACAGCATTCTGAGTGTCTCAGGGCTTTTTTGAGCTCTCGAATTGTTTTTCCTTTTCCCAGAAGCCTGAATTTCCTGTCAAGTTCTAATGACCCTTTAGTTTTTCAAAGAATTTTAAAGAAGAGTAATTGACAGAAATGTACATGGATTTCTCCGTGTACATATATTATCTAATTTCTTCCTTCTCAGATGGTGGTCCTAGTTGTGCTCCTGGTGGGCTGCAGTCCACATATCTGTATGCTTCTTTCCTACTAACTAACTGCTTTTTTCTTTAAGGATGTCCACATATCTGTATGCTTCTTTCCTGCTAACTAACTGCCTTCTTCTTTAAGGATAAAGTATACATAGGTGAACAGAACTATACAAACACAGGTGCATGCTATAACAGTAAATGCCTTGTTGATTACTTAAATTAAGACCAATTTCAGAGCACAGCTGCTTGGTTCTAACATGCCTCCCTTTGCTATTTTTTTAACATGTTGTGAAACCTGCTTAAGGAGTTTTTTTGACACATCCACTGGTAGGTATTGAACATGTCATAGAGCCATTGTATGTAGAATAATGAGAATTTTTGTTAAAAGCATCTAAATTTTACAGTGGTTTTTTTTTTAATAGGTGAGGGCTTTGAGCTTGACTAGCAGTTCAGGTTTTCACAAGAAAAAAACCCCAAACTCATTTTGGATTCAGGATATATATCTGCTTCCAAATCATAGTCCAAAGGTAATTATTGAAGGATATACAAATGAGCTTTATATAGAAAAGAGCATGTTTGGGGGGGGGTTCCTGTTTTCAAAAGTTGACATCTGCTCACAGTTGAACAGATTCATAAAACGTTAGGATGAAGGATCACTAAATTATACCTAACAGCCAGCAGCTTATTGTTTACTCATTTCAGATAAGTCTTATTTACTTCGCAATCATAGATTTGGCTTTGGTGAGGGGAGATTCTGCTTTTAGGATACATGCTAAAATTCTTTGGGGAAGACAGTGGAAATATGGATGTGATGATGTAGACAAACCCAATTTGGAATCCTGAAAAGCATTCTACTATGGAGTCTTTCCCTCTCTCTATTAAAAAAAAAAAAAAAAGAAAAAAAGAAAAAAAAGAGAGAAAACTAAGTAAAGGAATAAAAAGTTCTTTGTAGTGCTGATTAATTGTTCGGAACTGAAAGTTCAAATAAATGATTGGAGGCAGCGAGGGTGGTGCAGAAAGGTCACCAAGGGAGGTCTGAGGGGTTGCTCAACATATCTGTAAATAGTTGGGAGGAAGGGATGAACAGTGGCATGACATAGGTTGCTGATGGTGCAAAATTATTCATAGCAATATTAACAAAAAAGGCAATGGTTTACTCTGAAGACTAGCAGAGAGAATTTGAGACTGATTAACTGGAGAATAAAATGGCAGATGAAATTCAGTGTAGAAATATGAAAGCAATGCACAGAGGAAAAAAATCTTATTTTTGCATATGAAATGATGGCCTTTTAGCCAACCATTACCTCTATTGAGGTTATAATAAATATTTCCTTGAAAATGTCAGTCTCAGTGCTCAGTAGCAGTCAAAGAAGCAAATGTAAATGTTAAGGATCATTAGAAGAAAATAGAGAACAATAACAGAAAATGTCATAATGCCATCGTATGAATTCATGGTTTGCTCTCAACCTAAGTGCTTTATAAAACACAGGTATCCTCATCTTCAAAAGGAGATAAAAATAAGCTCTTAGTTAATACTTTAAAATGTCCTGTGAAGTGCAACAAAAATTTTTACAGTGTTCAGTAACATTCATGTGTGCACCAACTAAATAAACCAGGACTTCTCAGTACTGGAAAGGAAACTTGTACAGAAGGGGATAAGACAGAGGCATGAAACCTTAGAAGCAATGTGAAAGTGATAGTGGTTCATACATTCACTGTTTCTTCCCTGAACCTTCTGTTCTCCAGGCTGAACAACCCCAACTCTCTCAAATGTCTTCATAGGAGAGGCATTCCAGCCCCTTGGTCATCTCGGTGGCATTTTTTTTTTTGACTCATTCCAAAAGGTCTACAGCCGTCTTAAATTAGATGCAGTACTGCAGGTGGGGTATCACAAGAGCAAAGGAGAGGGGCAGAATCACCTCCCTTGACCTGCTGACAACACTGCTTTTGATGCAGCCTAAGATTCACAGATTCACAGAATACTATGAGTTGGAAGGGACCCACAAGGATCATCTAGTCCAACTCACCATCTAACACCTGTACAGAGACTGAACGCACATCCCAGAGTGGTAAACATAAACCTAGTTCCCTCACAGTCTAACAGGCCTCTCTGAGCCAGAAGGGACCCACAGGATCAGATTTGCTTGGTTTTCCAGGGCTGCAAGCTCATACTACCGGGTCATGTGGAACTTCTCATCAGTCAGTGCCCTAAGTCCTTCTCAGGATTGCTGTCAATCCATTTTCCACCCAGGGTGTATTTGTGTTTGAGATTGTCCTGCTTCAGATGCAGGACCTTACACACGTCCTTCCTGAGGTTCATGAAGTTTGTACAGATCCATTTCTTAGGCGTGTCAAGGTGCCTCTGGGTGGGAACTCCTCCCTCCAGCATGTTGACTGCACCACCCAGCTTGGTTGTGGGGTGTAGCAAATCCCACTGCCCATGTCACTGGCAAAGATGTTAAACAATGCTGGTCCCAATACTGACCCCTGAGATCATGTGCCATTGCTCTCCACTGAGACTTTGAGCTGTTGACTGCTACTCTCTGGATGTGACCATTCAGCCAATTTCTTATCCACTGAGTGGTTCAATCATCAAATCCAGTTCTCCAATCTCCAGTTTAGAGACAAAGATGTGATTTGCAGAAGTCCAGGTGGATAACGTCTCTTGCTCTTTCCTTTTCTACCACTCTTGCAACCGCATCATAGAAGGCCACTAGATTTGTTAGACATGATTTGTCCTTACTTAGCTGTCACCAATTGCTATTGTTTTTATAAAAGAATATTTAATGAAATTATCAGAGAGGTTACAGGAGATATTAAGCATACAACAGTCAGGATGTTTCCCTATTATTTGACATGCAATTAAATGGGCTCACATGCTGAAAATCAGAAAGGTGACAGGACTGGGGAATACTTCAAGTCATATTTCTGGCCTTAATTAGTTCCATCCTTATATCTGCTTCTGTGGATTCCTCCCTTATACTTACAAAGGCTAAAATCTCTGCCATATTTAGAAAGCATAATAAAGACTGGTGGCAGCAAGGATTCTAAAGCTGTGAAAATTGTTCAGTTGAAAGTAGGTTCTGGAATTATATCAATGTAATGCAGTCAGTAATGCACATAAGAAAGTAGCATTTTAACTAATTTAATATTAATTTAATTTTGATTTTCCTCTCACTGCTTCACAGTGAGTCCCATCATATTTTTTTTCCTTCAGTGTTTTAAACTATGTGATGTCAGAAAAATGTTCATTTCCTTGGAATTTTTACCTTTTAGAATTCTGGAGAAAGTCCTGATATTAAGACTTTAGAGATCACAAAAATGGAAAACAAGGATCTTGAAAATCAAAATCCAAACCAAAAATCCCACTTTCAAAATTAGTGTCTTAGCATTTTTAAGACTAATGCCTCAATTTTAATCCTGACTCAATGCTTTAGAATACATATCAGCTGTAATGATTTCCATATCTGTAAAATTTGGATAAATGCAATTAACTACATTAAAACAATGTTGGAAAGTTAAGCACTCAGAATAACGTATGAAATGGAACTTACTATACGCCTGTAAAGTATTAGTGTTATTAGTTATCAACCTAGGCTACTAAAATACGAGTTTTTCTATACTCAGGCTTTTAACTACCAACAGAGTATGCTTTTCCTTTATGTGAAATACTCCAGAGAAATTTTTAAATCTATATTTACTGTCCAACAGAAGGGATGACTTGGCTTGTTAAAGGCAAATTGCATTAAGTGTAGAAACCCAACAAAACCATCAATTACAGTGTTAGTCCTTATGCACTCAACTTGAGGTTGTTCATCAATCATGTGGAACAATTATCTTCATGGGCTATTGATTATGTTCAACCCTCAGGCATCTGTAGGCCTCAAAAGGCACTTTGTGGGTGCAAAAAGGGTAAATTTTGTTGGCTCTTTCGAGAGCCTTTCTGAATAATGTGATAATGATCAACCTCTAGGGGCAGTTACCACTAATAATCAGGCTAGATGGATAATTTGATCAATTAGAGATTCTTTAAGACATCTATAGGTAAGCTAATGATATTAGGTAAACTAAAAATACAAGATACTGACACAAAGGTTGAATTAAGTTTTATATAATGAAAGCAAATTGTAAAAATGTTGGTACTGGTTGATGGAAATAGACAGCAATTGCCAGAGGGATGGAAATTATTGCCTTTTTCTTTCCAGTGATGAACTGACATAAAGTAACATGATTTGAAGCAAACCACAATAATTTCAAGGGAAACCCTTCTGATTTGAATGCTACTATACTGACATAGGATTGTCTTTAATTGTGAGAATTTTGGCTTCTGTTTTACAAGGAAGTCTTTTGTTTCCAGTTTGCTGCTATTAGGTCTTCAAGGGTTTGCTCTTACTCTCTTGGGAAAATAGTATTCTTGACATACTGATATACAACTATTCTTTTTTGTAGTATATGCACCACAAATATTTAGCACTCAGTTTTTTCTTCCTACCACAAACACATTTTTCACTTAATCTCTACTTTCCTCTTTTTGTTTTTTGCTTTCCTCTGAGGTCAATTTATACTACTCCAGTCTAGTCCAGAGGAGACAGGATTGTAAAAACTTAGTTCCCGCAAGTCCTTCCAGGAGAGCTCTGTGGATCAAGACTGCCTAGGAATTCAATGAAAATATATCATCTCACATCGTAGGCAGTTTAATGTCAATGGCAAATTCCCTCCCATTTTTCAAACTGGTATTTTCCCCTTGCTCCTCAAAGGAATGTCAAGATGTACTGCTTGATACATGTGCCTGACTGCATTTTGCTGGTGATACAGATCATACTGCAAACACCAAATGAATTGGAAATTATGAGGATTAAACTGTGGCTGGAATTGTACCTCTCAAAAAACCCCTGTTTAACTGTAGATTGGACACATGTATCTCTTAGTTTCTGCTACTTACAAAAATAATTTCTTTATCTCACCCTGGAAACACAAACAGTATCAGTCATACTCTAGCGCAGTGGTTTGTGCACCTCTGAAGGGAGGCAACATTTCAAAAATTTGTGGTCTGGGCTAGAGAGTCAACAGGCCCTAGTTAACCTATATGAATGCAAGTTCCTTCTCATTCTCTGTGATAACTCATGCAAGTCATACAAAAAACTTGCATACCATTGCACAACTGTTACCAAGTACAAGCCTAACAATTAAGAGAATAAAATTGGAGGATAATGAATAACAGTAAAGCTAGATTAGATCTAGAGTCTTGGGGTTTTTAGACAAAACTAATTTTAGCTGAACATTTTTTGTTAGAGAAGATCATACCTTGAGTATTAGATTTCATCATTAATATGTCAAAGAAATTAGTATCTGCAAACACATCTGTGATTCATTATTAATTAACAGCTACTGAAAATATAAGCATATGATCCAAAAAAATGTGGGTTTTAGTTCAACTAGTTTAATAGTCCTGATACATCATGTTTTGAACCAGAAGATCATACAATATATATGAGACCCCATCCATGAGACAAATGTGTACAGTGTATTTATGTTCCTGTAATTTCCAAACATTTAAAGTTGGATTTACTTTTCTTTTTAAGAAAGAAACAGAAAGAATGGCAAGTTCTTATATGATGTAGTTCTATACATTTACTAAGTATTTATAGAATCATAGAATCAAGTTGAGAAAAGATCTCTAAGGTCATCAAGTTCAACTATTAATCCAGCACTGCCAAGTCCTTCCCTAAACCATGTCTCTCAGATATCTGCATGTCTTTTAAATATCTCCAGGGATGGTGATTCCACCACTTCCCTGGGGCAGCCTGTTCCAATACTTGACCATCATTTCAGTGAAGAAATTTTTGCTAATATTACCTCTAAACCTCCTCTGGTGCAATTTGAGGCCATTTCCTCTCATCTTGTCTCTTTTTATATGGGAGAGGAGACCAACGCCACCTCATTACAACCTTCAGGTAGCTGTAGAGAGCAACAAGGTTTCTCCTGAGCCTCATTTTGTCTGCCTTTTCCTCCTGGCTGGGTGTTCTACAACAGACTCCTGTTAAGATACCTGCCTTCTTGGCCTTCCCCGTTTCTTACCCATACGCACTCAATCCAGGTGTCACTGCCAACAGGCTCTAGACAATGAAAACACTCCCTGACCTACAGGATCAGCCCACTGCCTCTCCTTCCTGAAGACTGAAAACAGAGGAATAAAAGCCCTTATGAAGGTCGAGATTTAGAGGAAAATATTATCATGTCCCCTGAGAAACTTTCCTCAACCTGTGTGAGAGAGGGGCACCTGGATATTTTTTCTGACTCTTGGTATTACATCATAAGAGTGAAATTCCTGGAAGGTACTAAATTCTTTGTGGTACACTAAAGTGATGGGAGGCAGTAATTTATACTTATGATGCTAACACTATTATCTTAATATGGAAGGAGGAAAGATATCAATAAATAATAATGGAGTAAGTACTTTTGATCATGCTCTAGTAGAAGTCTCGGTAGGATAAGGAAAGGTGCTGCTCTGAGGCCTCTTGGCTGGCATAGGCTGGACTGCAAAGTGGTGGGGATTGCAGATACAGCAAGCTCCAGCTGAGCTTGAATTGAAAGAGCCTCCCAGGGCAGTGGGCTAACCCACTTGGCAGCGTAAGTCATGTGCAAATGGATGTCGCTTGAGCAGCAGATGCTGAACCTATGCAAAGAGAGTTTTAGAGGGGGACTACCAATCTGGAGACTAAGTGGAATAGTGGAAATCTTATGACTCCCTGGCATCCCAACAAGCTGAAATTCATCCTGGGACCAAGACAGCTAGTGAAAGGTTTTTGTAGCCCATCATCTTGTGTCCCGAAGTAGCTAATAGCATCTGTCCAGAAAGAAGTATAGAAGCAGGCCATTTGCACAGGGTACTTCTTCGGAAATGGGTCACACTGGGGCTTGTTTAAACTAGGGGTGGATATTCCTTTACACTGCAAGCTGTAAAGCAAAGAAGAAAGTTATAGTGTGGGGGAGGACTAAAAAAGAAGCATGCCAATGTTGAGAAAGCCATGACTCTGCAGGCAGCCTGAGGTGTTCTTTTGCTGGAGGGAATTTTAAAAGCATATGTTTTCTATATGCCTTTTGTGTGCAATTTCCTAAATTAATTGATACTTTACCTATGAGGATATACTGCTCATGTTTGCTGTCTCAGAAGCTACGCACCTGTCAGACCTTCTGCTTGTTATCTACCATGTGTTTCCAGACTCCTTTTTTTTTTGCAGATCTAGTTTTGAAGTCATGAGAAGATGAAGTATCCCCCCTATCTATTCCTTCTTCCCTGTAAAAGTCAGGCTGTTAGCATGTGTAGGGGCAGTATATCTCAATTGCATCCTTCCATGGCCCTAATAAATTCAGCAGTGTGTGACAGTGAGATGGTTGACAAACCTTTAAGTAAAATAAATGGTGTGCACTTCTCCAGTGAAGATCTTCATAAAATCTTGAAGTCACTCAGGCTGTGATTTGGGCCTCTTCCTCAGAGAGCTGCTGTATTTTCCCCCCTGTTGTGTAAGAGCAAGACTTGTTTGTGAAACCTGAGAGTTTGGGAAAGGGATATAGTAGATCACGTAGTGCCTATTGTAAAAGCAATAAGAGTCCTGCTAGTAGACATTATTGTTACAAGTGGTGGTAAACCTGGCTTAATCTATCTCTTGTGAGTATATGAGCTGTTCAGAGTTGTCTTGAGGCAGCTCCAAGTAGCATAGATCTCATTTTCACTCAAACTCTGCAGAAAGACCTTTGCAAGTGTTGGATCTGGCACAGCTATGTCAGGACAAACTAAAATGGGAAATCAGCGATTGGCATACAGATCCCTCTTCAACAGGCGTTGCTGCTTATGCCTGTCAAATTTCAGGTTTTTCAAATTATTCAGGGAGGGAACAAGGCATAGAGAGAACCTTTCTTTATTTTCCCTAGGTAATATGTTAGGGTAGAATTGCCCTGGGATTGCGATGTTACCAGTGCTGAGAATTGTGGGAATTTAAGCCTAGACTTAGTGTCTTCAGTTTTGACAGTGTAACTCAGTATTGAGTGGTGAATGCCTGCAAGCCTGGGCTGGTATCAGCTGTACTAGTAAAAGTGAAGCTAGCATTTATAGATAGGACAGGTCTGTGGTTGCCCCAGTTTACACTGCATGGCAGAAAAGAGAATTGTCATGTTTGCCTGCTGCCTCCTGACCTGCATTATTCTATGCGATGTGTTATGCTACGTTACTCTTTCTGTGCTACCCTATACTATCTATGCCGTGCTATGCTGTGTTGTCTGTTCTTGATACACTCCTCCCACCCTAAGCTACTATGAATGAGACTGCTGTTTTCTGAATCATGGTGGTAGGGCAGCATCGAGAAGGTAAAGATCTCATCTCTTCAATCCACTGTACCACAGCAGGTAGACAATGTAATTCCCTAAGGCTGACAGTGTTTTCACAGACACTGTTTCACATGAGGAGGTGAAGAAAATTAATTAAACTGAAGCAGAGCATTGAAAGTGTGTAGAAGATACATCATTTTGTGTTTATTACAACTGCTTAGGCAGTGTTTTAAACAAATCATGCCCTCTTTGCCAGACAGATTTTTGGTAAATGCTTTATCTATTGGTCTGTGTAATTTCAATATTTCATTTTGAACACACATTGCTGTATAACAAAATTATAACAGTATCTCAGTGAAAAGATGCCAGCTTCTTATTGCAATGTTTTGAGCTCCAATTAATTTGAAAGAAAAGAAGGCATTTCAAAATTATATTGATTGATGACCTTCAGCTACAAAATATGTAGACACTCATGATTCTCTTCTTTTACTATTGAATTTCTGGAAATACAAGGGAAAGTACATTATTTACTCTGTTATGTAAAGACCATAAAACTGTAATTTTTCTGGTACCATGGAAAGTGCCTCCTGAACATTAACAAATGCTTACTTTCTCCTGCTGTGATCTCTGCCTTAAGTTTGCTGGCATGTCATTATGTTATCCTGTGTACTAGCTGTTTACATATCCCAGACAAATTGAACAGTGCAATAACATTTCTTTTTCTTCTCCTTACTAAGAGAAATAAAACCTTCAGTCACTCTCTGAGTTCCACAGGCATTTCCCAGTCTTGTTTTCCAAAGATGAAGCTGTCAGAAGCACATAGAACCTATTATCAAGTCATTTATTACATTTGGACCGTGAATTTGGCGCCCCTAGTTGAGATCAAGACTCCATAAATCTAGGCAATATATAGCCATGCTGTAAAAAACAATTTTTATCTAATGATTGAGGTAGTAAGCAGAAAATACAGTGTTACAGGAGCATGCTGTACTTCCAGTATCAGCTAGCCCTGGGAGCAGTCACTGTCAAGTCATGGCAGAAACCTTCCAGGTTGATGGTCAGTTGCTCCACTACTCAGCTTCCAGCATCCTGTCACAGTGAAAGCATAGGGAGACTGCATCCCTCTTTCCTGTGCTAAGCCCACTTAGCACACTGAGCTGAGCTGTCACGAAGAAGAATGTGACAGGAGTATAGGAGTACAGGATAGAGATTGACTCTTTAGCTGTACTACTGCACCTATTATATTTCAAGGAGACGAGATTTATAGACAATTCAAGTTTGGCGGTGATTATAAAAATTCTCCCAAATGAGACTGGGTTTCTTTTAGCATAGCTCTGTGCATCAGGAAATCAGGCCAGAGCCACCAGGTAAGACCAGTTTCTGCTGTCAGCATGTGATAAGGAATCTTCTATTATGCAGTGATAATATTTTCACATCCCTGTGTCATAGTAGCTCTTCTAAGAAGACTTTGCCTGGCACAGCCAGAGGCATTGTCCATGACACTGGCACATTGCAGCAAAGACAAAATGGTCCATTAAATAGTACTACAGTCATACCTCAGTCATTCCTGCCTTTTCATTTGTGTCTTCACTGATTTGCACAAAATTTCTCTGTGAATCTTATTCAGTGATTTGCAAAGGTGGTTCACAGGTTCACAGGTTATTCAAAGTTGGAAGGGACCCACAAGGATCGTCTAGTCCGACTTTCAAACGAGCACCCAGCCAGGGATTGAACTCACAGCCCTGGAGCCATGGGCACCACGCTCCATCCATTTGAGCCTCCCATTTTCTAGACCATGTCACTGAGTTCCTCATCCAGTCTTTTCTTAAACACCTCCAAGGATGGCAACTCCACCATCTCCCTGCGGCAGACAGTTCAGACTGCCAACGCACCCGTGCCAGGAGCAGGGAAGTCTACTGTAACACGCCGCATGGCGTGGTCCCATCCCATCGTGGCGGGTGGCCTGGACTGACAGCCCAGCCATGCCAGGAGCCTGTGTGCGTGTGTGTGTTACTGTTTCTATAACTGCAGTCAGGAGAGGCGATGCCAATGCTAACTGCGGTGGAATGCAAGTGCTACTCATTGTGTTGTCCCCAGGCACAACTTGCCTGGTGCCTGGTGCACCTGGTAACATGCATAGCCCAAGGGAAAGCACTCCTGCAGCACAGCGCCTGTGGAATGCAATCAGGAACGTCCTGTACCCGGGACCAGCATAGCCGCCGCGGTTAAAAAGAGAAAAAGCTTCAACTCTGACACTCCCCTGTGCTGTAAGTGGCCCCGGTGTGTTGCAGTGTTGCAAAGTTGCCATATTCATGGCGGTAATTTGCCATATTAATGACGCACCTGCATTCGCAGATTTAATGTTTCGCAGGAACCCGCAGAGACCAAAACCCGTGGATCTGGAGGTATGACTGTATTTGGCATTTGCAGTGAGTAATCACAGAATATTCTGAGTTGGAAGGGACCCACAAGGATCACTGAGCCCAACTCCTAAGTGAATGGCCCATACAGACATTGAACCCATAACCTTGGTGGTGTTAGCACCATCTGAGCTAATGTCAGGGTCATCNGGGGTGTAGGGCTGTGGGTCCCTTCCGGCTCGGAGTGGCCTGCTAGACTGTGAGGGAACTAGGTTTGTGTTTACCATTCTGGGATGTGCGTTTGGTCTCAGTACGGGTGTTAGATGGTGAGTTGGACTAGATGATCCTTGTGGGTCCCTTCCAACTCATAATATTCTGTGAATCTGTGTAAATCTGTGACCAGTGCCATGTACAGGGGAAGAATAACTTCCCTAGTCTGACTGACCACACTGTTCCTGATACAGGCCAGGATGCCATTGGCCCTTTTAGCCAGCTGGGCACACTGCTGGCTCATATTAAGTTTTCTGTCAATCATTACTCCCAAATCCCTCTCCATTTCACCACTCTTCAGCCACTCATCCCCCAGCTGATAGAGATGTATGGGGTTGTTATGTTCAAAGTGAAGAACCTGGCACTTGGACTTGTTAAATCTCATATTATTAGAATCTGCCCATTTCTCTAGCCTGTCAAGGTCCCTCTGAAGGGCCCTCCTACCCTCTAGCAGTTCAACATTCGTCCCCCACCTTGGTATCTTCTGCGAATTTGCTAATGGTGGACTCAATTCCCTCATCTATGTTATCAATAAAGATATTGAACAGTGCCGGGCCCAACACTGATCCCAGCGGAACTCCACTAGCCAGGAACCTGTGAGGAGCAAAAGATATGTTCCTAGACATGGTAAAAGAGCAGAGGAAAACACGGTCCCAAGTCCCTCCTTCATATGTGCCCTTTGAATGGGAGAAGGAATTAGTCTTTCTCAGCTGTAGTCCCAAAAGGAATTCACCATGCCATCCAGTGACAAACCAACAATTCGTGTCCTCAGCACGCCTCAACATGCCTGTTTAGGTGGATGAGTAACAGTCTGCAGCATTTCTAACAAGGACAAATAGGAAAAGTACCTTCTTTCATTATATGCAAAGGTTGTGCCTGAGTAATCATGTTGAGGAAACTCTGTTACAGTGGAGCTTTCTCATACAGGCTTCCTCACTCTATTAGATCACGTCTGTTTTTCCATATCATATTTGCCTTTTGAAGGTGTGTTTTCTACAGCTGTAATCCAATTTGCCATATAAGTGTTGTGAAATAGAAACCTTGGTACCTTTAATTCAGTCTTTGATAGATCTAAATTTTTTCTTGGAGATGAAGATACTAACTTTCATAGCTGGATCTGAATTAAATCCATGAAGGTCATAGACAGTCCTTTAGTGTTTCCATTTCAAACTATGTATTTCACCAGCTGTGGTACAACATACTTTATTCCGTAAAAGAAAAAAGACCATGAATGAAATATTTTTGCTAGTTAAGTCTGACCTTGGTAGTAATTCACAAATGTTGACAGTAGTTACACATCTGCATAGGCAGATTGCATAAAACTATAGCCATTAAGGAAAATATATCTCAAAAACAAGTCATGGACAAAAAACACTATGGTCAGACATATGGAAAATAATAAATCTTAAAAAATTTCCCACCAGAAATCGGGAAATTCTTCACAATTGGTGGGTTTTGCCTGTCCAAGCTTATAAAAAATAAATGGCCATATAGTTGTGCTGTACTGTATGTAATCTAAAAGGCAATTTTCCTTCCATTTGCAGGAAAGATTCATTTGAATGATTATATTGCTTTTGCCTGCATTTTACCTGTACAGATTGATGACTACCATTCTATAGATGTAATACCTGAGCAAACAAACTAAATTGACTATCATTTTATTTATGGGGCACCTTCAAGGGATATTTACAGTCTTTATATAATATTTACATTCTGATACATTTGGTTATAAAAAATTTTTTTCCTTCAGGATGTTTACTTGTTTGCATGGCTTGGCAAACAGGATTTCTCTAAACAAGGAGTAATTTTGTTTAGTTGCCTCAGATTGGCTTGTTTACCAGTCTAAAGAATGCCTTTCCTCACATGAAAGGATGTCTCTACAGGTAGGAGGTAAGTTAGGAAGGGACATATTTCTGAACACCCCACTAGAAATGATCTGTTCCATTAATCACCTAAGAACATCTAGGAATCTAAAGCTTCACACTTTACTTTCCCAATGATGAAAGAAAAGCTTAATTAATCAACTAAGATTGAAAGCTGGAGTCAAGCAAAGAAGTCATGCGGCTGCAAGTTAGGTAATGTAATAGTTTCAAGCCAAGCGGTGGGTTTAAACTGAGAGAGGGTAGGTTTAGTTTAGATATTAGGAAAAAATACTTTATTGCGATGGTGTGAGGCACTGGAAGAGGTTTCCCAGAAAAGCTGTGGATGTCTTGTGCCCGAGTGTGTGTAAGGCCAGGTTAGATGGGCTTTGAGTAATCTAGCCTAGTGAAAGATGTCCCTGCCCATGGCACAGGGTTAAAATTAATTGATGTCTAAGATGCCTTGAAACACAAATCATACTATGGTTATACAGTTTTGGGATGACACAAGTTTAGCTGGTGTGTGTTGTACATTCACTGAGGATGAAGACTGGAGCAAATAGCTGGGGTTAGGCAGAGGATATCAAACTAATCTGGGCACTGTGTTTGCATATAGGATACTAGGGAATCTGATTGCCTCGCAGTAGAAGCTGACTCATGTCCAGATGGTCTGTGTGGAGGAGTTTTCTGGGGATGAAAAGAAAAAACTCTGCTACACATACGTTTAGAGAACCATGGTAACTCTTAATAAGTAGGACTAAGTGCAGTGTTGGGGACTTTGGGTTTTGTGTGTATCTGTGGTTCCCTTCTTCTTTTCTCTTTATATTTTGATTAGCTCTTTTTTTTTTTCTGTGGGGGTGAGAGGAGGTGGGGGGATGTGAGAGGGACCAGTGTTGGTTTGGGGGTTTTGTGTAGTTTTTGTTGCTGTTTTGATTTGAGTTTTTTCTTTATTTATTTTTAAGGTGAGAAGTTCACTTAGGGAATACAAAAAATAGCTACTGAGAGGGAGGTTTCACCCTGTGAGAAAGCATTCAGCATCAATGCTAGTTTTATTTGTAGGTAGTGTACCATCTCCAAGATCGAAGAAAAGAGGCAGAGATCCTTAGCAAGCCCTAATGCTTCCCTGAAGGTCCTGCAAGCAGTCACTTCCCAGCTACCACAGAGTCAGATCCCTGAGCCTGACTTACTGTTCCTTGCTTTAGAGAATACTTTCATTTTCTCACCGAGTTTATTCTGAGAGTCAGGATTGAGAAGGAGGAATTATGTAGTGTTTTTTGTGACAACCCCACTGGCAGCAAAAGGCTGCACTCTTCCTTGACAAGCCTTCCTCAGAGTCCTTAGAAATACTCTTATTACAAATGTTTGACTGATTGATGTTTCAGATTAAATAAAGCTTTTATTTTATTTCAGAGTAAAAATTTGAAATAAATCTTGTGGATGGAGATCAGTATAAATAGGATCAGTATAAATAAGAACCAAAAGCTGAACATCCTGCCTAGTGTATCCCAATTAGCACTGGATTATTAGTCTGCCAGGGTGCCAGCCTAAAAGTAGCTGGCTGCTTTATAACACAGCTGGGCAGCTCACTAATTGTTTTTATTAATGAAGAAAACTTCCCTTCCTCAGCTGTTTCTTAATCAAATTGTTGGTTCCCTCTCAGTTAACAAATCAAATCAGACCACACTTGCATGACCAACAGACTGCAATTTGGATAAGAACAACATCTGAGTTTCAAATACAGCTCATAGAAAATTAATGCACAATCAATGGTAGCAATTAAATTTATTAACACGATATACTGTATCTAATGGAGAGAGAATTGTTATGTTAGGAATACTGGATCCAATACAGAAAGAGAAATATTAGGAATCAATATTTGACATCGATTTAGAAAGTATTTATCCTAAAAATATTAAATACATTTCAGTTCAAATAAATATTGCAACAGCTTTGTATGGAATGATGTGACATAGTTTGTATTAACTGTGTGACACCAAAGTGCTACTAGAAGACTGTTATTTCTTGACCCAGTCACTTCATGCAGGTGATTGTTCCATGAGATTAATACTCCTGTCACATAACATCTGTCTCTGTCTAGTGCTATATCTTCCCCTTTATTGTGCCTGTGAATCAAATGCAAATAAAATTATGGTGCCAACCAAATTTGACAAGAATAAAACAGCATCCTTAGTCAATTTTGTGATGCCTCTGAAAGGCCAGTGGTTTGTTGGTTTTTTTTCCCAATTTCCTCATCCTATTTAGAGGTAGAAAAAACTCCCCATTTCCTCACAAGGTCCTGGGCTGAATAGGGGTGGTGCAAACAGCAGTCTCTTGCTCTGCTCTTCTGACTGCTACTTCTGTGTTGTGGTATTGCCAGTGCACTGCAGCAAACCTTCAGCAGCTGAACAAAGAACATGTGTCCATCTGTGAATGCATTCTTTCAACAGGAGGGCTGTTGGTCCCTGAAGTACATACTCTGAAAACCATGGTAATAGGGTCATGACAATGTGGATAATTGGAACAAACTTTCCAAATGTAAGTAAGAATATGAAACATACTATGTAGGATCTTATCCTGTGATTATAGTGCTAGTACCAGAGTGGGAAGCATTATGGAAATCTGTATCTTTTACAGGTCCCATGACCTACCTCACTTAGGTGTGCCCAAAGGATACGCACCACAGACAGATGCAGTACTCAGATTGTACCATGGACTACCTTGCTACAGCAGTGTGTCAGCCCTGACTCTCCACAAAGCCCTGTCACTGACCCCCCCTTCCCTATCACCATTTTTGTCAAAATTGTTAGTGTAGTGTCTACTCTGGTATGGGAGAGAAGCAGGTTTCTTTCACAAAGGAGAGCTAATAATGAAAAGGCACTGAGAAGACAAGAAGAAAAGGGAATTCCTGAAGGTCCCTCTAGGGTCGGAGTGTGAGGATTTTTATTTTCTGACAGGAACGTGGCTTGTTATTTCAGTCCAGAATGACTCTAACAAGAGTAATTGATTTCCCACCTCCCCTGCAAGAATTCTATTCCTTGAGAAATACAGTTATCTTGAGAAAATTCATGTGAAATTTTAAACATGAAGAGAGTTGATAGGATGACAAAACCCCCAGAAAGAAGTATTGCTACCTTCCCTCTCCCCTGTTTTCTTATCCACAAGGATGAGGAAAACCTGCGAGTTGAGAGGAGACCCAGGTTCAAGGCAACTCTTGCATCCACTTTGGTGACATAATGCTGGATTTCAGTTAAAATCTTGAGAGACTCACATGGCCGGAGCAGCTTTAGCAGGCAGAAGTGGTAGCCTGAAGTGTTTTTCAGGATGAGGACCTGAGGAAGGTAAGGTGCTGAGAGTGCTATTTTCCTTCTGCTGAGTAGGTAAGCTAGTTGTGACTATTTGGTGCACATCTGCCTACATCCTCATCAAACAACTCTTCCCTGACTGTTCCCATGAGTAAAAGACCACTTAGCTGTTTGTAAGGCTGCCTGTGACATTTCCATTTGTTTTTTTAACCTCCAGCCTGGAGCAAAGCTTCAAAGCCAGGTAAAGAATAGCTTAACAGCCAGTGACTTATTCTTGGTGATAATTTGGGAAATGAACTCACCAAATCAGTCAAGAGAATGTTTTGCTATAGATTGAACTCCCATTAATGTGCTAGTAGTGAAATAACAAAGCAACTCATCTGCAGATGGAGATCTTGAGAACCAGTATGTCCTGGGTCCTCAGGAGGAAGTTCTGAAAGATGCTAGAAGGCTAGAAAGGTAGGACTTCTTTGTGCTGATTTCAATCCTTTTAGCAACAAATATGTCTGTCTCTTGTGATCTAGCTGTGCATGACGTGGGTTTGGACCTTCCTGACACATCAGTGGATGATTTACGTCATCCTCATGTATTTCTGGAGATGTCAGCTCTGACAGAGTGCGCAGTTTATTGTGAGGTTTTATTGCTTGTTTGGTTGATTGGATTTTTTTTTTTGAATGGTGTGCTACATTTTTGGAGAGGCCCAGATATCATCCAAGGCCAGGGAAGGCAATCCTTGACTTGAGTCATGTGTGGCTGGGGGATATCAGAGCAGGTAGTATTTTTTAAAGAAGAGTTCAGCCTGGATTGTAGATGTAGTATGTAGTGAGGACATATAAAAACATTATGCAAGTTTTTAACATTTACCGAATAAAACATGTTTCTCAAGCAAGATTTCTCCCTCCCCTCAACTGATGCATGAAGAAGATTCAGTGTCCTACTTTTTCCAAATGTACAATAAATAAAATGTCAGTTGCTGCTAGAAAAGACTGAAAAAAGTTTTTTTTAAATAGTTACCTAACCTGCATCTTTTCCTTTCGGATGCTATAATTTCTGTGCCACTCAGCAGCCCAGAGAACAACGCTCAGCATGTTTTACAAGCACTTCATGTAACTTGCAGAGAAGAATAAAAAGGTCATCTTTCTGATGCTGTGTAGTCTTGCACACTATTAAATACTAAAGGCACTTATTGCTTGAACCAATAGTACTGAAAAAAACAAGAGTGGGAGTCATGATCATTTAGAAAGGGTTCTGTTGGTCATGTATGTGATCAAAGGCAAGAATAGTCCTTTCCTGAGAGACACACTATACATATTCATGTTGTAGCGCTTCCATATTGTTGCCTGTGTTATAGCATTCATCCTCAGCTGTGTCCAGTGGAGCCATGCAATGGATTTGTATATTGATTATCTGAGCAAATGATAAAAGGAAATTGGCCAGATTCATCCTTTCTGTAACTGCTCCAATCAGTGAAGTTCTGTCAAAAAAAAAACTGTCTCAAGAGAAGGAGAATTCTCCACAACATGCCTGCCAAACCAAAGCAGTAAGCAACAAAAAATAGACTAGAAAAAGCAAAGAAACTCTCCAACAAAAAGCATACCTTAATACCTTATCCAATTTAATTAATACCTTATCCAATTTATCCTGCTAGGATCCAGAAAGATGCTGTTGGAGGATGTGTTGGAGGCAGGGTACTAATGCTGGGCTCTTGTGCCCAATCCTTGCCCAAGTTGTTGTGCTCTAGAGACTGCTGTGATCAGGTACCCAAAAGGTTTGGCCTGGGTCTCCTCCCCAACGTTGTGAGGTGGGGACAGGGAAAGCTGGTGGAGAACTACTTACCTCTTCCATACCTCTAAATAAAGCATCTGGACCTGATAAGCCCAACAGGATTGTCCCCACCATGCCTAGAACTAGTGCCACTTAGATTGGATGTGAACGAGAGACAACTAGTCAGTGAGGTCAAAACAAAGCCCATTTTATTTATCAGCATAAACAACCCTAGGGGGCTGGGTTAAATATTTGCATCCTGGGGAAAAAGACTCTGCCAGCAGAAAGGATGAATCAACCCTAATGACAGATGCATCTTGACTGCCAAACTGCCCTGCACCCTATTACTGAGGGAGCTTGGCCTGTAGTGTGATTTTCTAGTACTAGTGGATATTTTTAGTCAGGTTTTCTCTGATGTTAGCTCTTCTTAGATGCTAGCCATTAATGCAAGGCACATTCTCTTTGTGTCATTTTGTGTTTAGAGTTTTTTTGATTAATGGATTGGTGTGTAATGTAGGTAACCCTAATATATAAATAAATGTCAACACAATATTTCATAAAGTAAAATACTATACCTGTTCTCAGTAACATGCTGAAGCAGTTTTACCTTTACAGCAATTCTGATCTCAATTTCGGTGTTTTCAAACGTATCCAAAATAAATCTGGATGAACAATTCATTATGAATAAATTATGCAGCCAATTTGACCCACTTTTCCTCTTGTAAATTACTATATTTCCTCTGAAACGGTTGTGGTTTCCCCTCCAATTTTTTTCTGTACAAACCTTGAATAAGGCAAGTAAGGCTATATAAAATAAAGGGTAACTTAACCCTACCTACAGTTTGTTTCCAGGCCATGGATGCAAAACTTCTACAAGAAAATATGATATGGAAAACACACTTTAATTACTTAAATTTTATATTGTTCCTCTTTTAGTTAATTGGTTGTTTGAGGTTTTTATGCAATTATCACTGACACATTTATAGAATTTTTATCTTGAGATTTTTCATCTCTGCATTACTATTGCTATTTATTTAATAAAATTAATTTTGCAAAGAAACTCCAAAAAAGACAGTAACAGGTATAGAAAGTTCAGTGGAAACTTCACAATAGTGTATTTTCTTCCTCTTCCCAACGCTTTGTGTTTGAGCCGCAGCTCTAAAAAAACCTGGCATCATTCCTGAATGATGCAATACAGACATGGCAAGCACTTTTATCTGTGACTGTTCGGAAGACTTCATATTCTTCTTTTTCCTGACATGCTCTAAAAAATGAAATTGTATTTGGACAGTCTTTCTCATGGACTATGTAGTGACAGTTTTTCCTCTTTTTGTTTTTATTTAATCACTGTCACACCTAAGCACCTTCATAAGAAGTCAGGGAGTTCTTGAGTGTCATACTCTGCATACAGTTCAGAAAAGGAGTTTCTAACTGTGCAAGAGGGAATGAAGCTATGTGCACCTTTAATAATCTCAGTGGTTCTGATATAGTGGATTGTTTTATTTGTCCAACAGCTCTTTGGAAATCTTTCAGCTCTCCAATTTGTTCTTTTGTTTGCTTTTCAGAATGCTGTGTGGCAGCCTGTATTTCACCCTCAGTAATGTACAAAATTTGGTACTCATCCTTCAAAAGGATTCTCATCCCTTTATAAAGATGGATAGTTTGGTCACAGAAAGCAGAATACAGCTTCCGAAAGAAATGAGAACAATGTACAAATGAGGCAGTAAAAATAAATGACACATTACATTCACTAGCCAAGCAAGATTCTACAGTCTACATAAAGGCAAAGATGCTGACTCCACAGGACCCTGTGAGCAGAGTTTCTGTAGGCAGAAACAATTTACAATTATTGGTACATTAATGGCAGTATGTGATAAGTGAATTACTGGGATGTTGGTAAATGCTATTCTCATTAAAAGTCAGTCTATTGTTGGCACTAAACCCACAGTTTTCAGACATGCATCTTGAACCATAAAAAAGAAGTCAGTCTGAGCTATAATCTGGCAAGAAGTGTATCAGCTGAGGAGTGAAACCTCATTTTATGAGGTGTTACAGAGTAAATCTCTTTACACCACTGCAAAGTCATATATATATACATATGTAATATACTGGAAGACACCTTTCTATTAATTTTCTGCAGAAAGGTAGAAGAAGTAGATTAAAGATACGTATTTGAGTTACAGGCTCAAGCTGTCAAAGTGTGACTAATTTTGAAAAATTAGGAAGAGTCCTGACAAGAGGGTTTTGTGACATTTTATAATTCAGATGTTGGAAAGATATTCGTAGACTCTCTCCAAGATGTATCTTGCTCTGTCATGGAGTTGATTTGCCTCTTAGGTGTTATCCCAATAGTGTTCTTGGTAACTTGTACCCAAGCTGGTAAATGGGTTCAGGCTTCCATTTGGTTTAGATGACCTGGAGATGGTTGCCAGAGTGAGCATGTTTCTAAAGACAGAGCCTAGGGAAGGGATCTCTGCTAGACAATATTGGACTTGCAAAGATGTGAGGAAAATAAGTGTGAAAGGGAATGGCTGAGTTTTGATCCTCACATGCAACTCACATAAAACTAGGCAAGTGCTCCTAAATTTTTTTGTAGTTTTATGCAATTTTGTGTGTGGAAGGTTACTGTACTTCTTCTCAAGGGGGCTGGTCAAGGAAGTTCAATGAGACAAGTAGACTGACCATTTAGTTTCTGATGATTGTAGTCGAACAATGATTCTAACAGAGGGTGACCCTTTGGAAATCATTCTGTGATCAATGATGGATCAAGGTGTATTATTTGACTTCTTGCTTATCCAAGCACCTGCCAACAAAGATTTGTCTCAGCAGTTTGACTGGAGCGCAAAGTCTCTGTGAAATGTGAAGGGTCCTCAGGGGATACGAATAGGAACTCTAAGATACATACATGTCAGAAAAGGGATTTCTGACTGGGGAAGAAAACAATGGGACACATTGCTGAGCCAGCAGAAAGGTTCCATTTACTTTATTCTATCTATTTCATTCTTAATCATCAAGGTAAACAGATAAACATAATTAGCTCTCTTCTGCCTTACAATTGTTCGCTCTAACTTTTAAATAGCTATGGACTATGATAATAACCCAAATCCTTGTCAGTTATTTCATGTTTGCTTGTTTTCTTACTTGGCTTTTCAAACACATGACATTTTTTGGTAAAGACCCTTTCTGATTCCTAGATCGTTCTGCACTAAGATCAAAACTGACTGAAAGAAGTTGTTAAAGGAATAGTGTGGTACAGTAAGGCATAGTTACCCCAGAAGCCTGTTGGGACCAAAAATGTTTCTGAGAAACTCATAAACCCAGGTAAAAGGAGAGCAGTATTTGTATGACTGTAACCTTGAGGTTATGTGTAAATACACTGCCTTCCTTGGGGATGGGTGCTGTACCTCTGATGACAGGCTGTAAGAAGTAACTCTGGTACTGCTCAGTGTCTTATAATGAAGCTGATTAGACCTAAAGGCTTCCTCCTGCACTGCATTTGGAAAACAAACCCTCAGGGAAGAGCATGCTCATTCAGGGTTTCAGCTAGCTCTTCAGGGAGCCTTTTCTTCCTGGAATAATTTCCATCTTCTTGGATTATACAATCACACTTTCTGTGATAGCTTCATGTTTCTCATTGACATGTTGGCATAATGTAGTAGGCTATCATGTAAAGAGGTACTGCACACAGATTGAACACATTGGAAGTTTTGTGATTCTTCAAGAACCTCTTAGGAATAATAATGAACCCCATTGTTACTCATTCAGTCAACAGCTTTTTAAAAAAAAAAAAAGATGAAGTGCAACATGGTTTAAAATGTTTATTGTAAAATGTTGAAAGTAGAGCCTTAAAATAAAATCAGTATTCTTCTCTGTACCAAACAGGTTTAAAAAGAGAAAAAGTAATTTGAAATGCAATTGCAGTTTTCTTAACTGAGGATTCTTATTCTGAACTCATGTTAGAATAAACTGAACTTTCCTCCATTATGTGCAAAGGAGCAACTGTATTTTTACTGATATCTCAATTCACATTATTAGTGTTCATATTGCAGAGAAACCAGGTTGCCCCACACACACCTTTAACAAAATATATTGGAACCTGGAAGTTGTGTTTTCTCTCTAAGCATGCATGTTTTACACCATGTAGTAGAGTAGATTAAATTGGATGTAGCGTTTGTCAATGGTACAGCGTTCAAAAGAAGAAAAAAAATTATTGTTCTGTTTTACGTGTTCTTAAACAATAATTTGATAACCTGGAAATTGAAATACAGAGAATTGAATGGGAAGATAAATAATTCTTCATTCCTCTCCTATACATGAGCATATAGAAAATTTATAAATATTTATTTTTGCATCTTTATGTGTATATACACACACGAATGTGCAATATGCTTTATACAGTGAACCCCGGTTACTCGCGGGCTGTTGGGTCTGGTCCGCCTCACGCGAATAGTGAAATCCGCAGGGATAGCAAACCCACTACATAGTCGAGTACGCCACACCCATAGCCACACCCCCTCCCCATATAAGGTCTGAAGGATGGTCCTGGCAGTGGGGCTTGTTGCAGTGTCTGGCTGTGTTATGCCGAGGTGGGCGAGGGGCGAGCACCGGGCACTGACTGCTGAGGGCCGAGCGCCGAGCCCTGAGCTGCGGGGCTGGCCCCAGGTGGCGAGCGCTGAACCTCAAGGTGCTGGCCCGAGCCCCGAGCAGTGAGCACTGAGCTGCGGGGCCGGTGGCGACAGCCAGCTGAGCCGTGGGCATGGCCCCTGGCACACAATGGCACACACACAATGGCAGCCCCATCACCCCATCTTGTAGCCCGGTGGAGGACAATTCCAGCCGTGCAAAAACACGCATTTACACTAAACGCATCCCGGGCGCACCATGCCGGCTCCCGGATGGGACCAATTTACATGTTCGTGAGCAGACAGGGCCTGCTGTGTTCACCCTGTGAGCAGCGGGGGGCAGAGAAGGGGGGGCGGGGCCAGCTGTGCTCGCAGCGTGAGTGGCGGGTCTGGGGGCCGAGCCGACTGGGGTCCCGGTACATTATGCGCACGTGCTGAGGTTGCACATGTCACGGAAAAAGCACCTGCAAATACTGAAGCTCGCAAATAGCAGAGCGCGAATATGCGGAGGCTCACTGTACATGATTAGACTTCAAACACATATGTCATGAATCAGTTTGACAACCGACTAAATAATAGTTGATGAGTAGTCCCTGATATTTAACTTTCTTTGATGAGTTTTTAAGTTCCTATGGCCCAAAAAGACTTTTCTCACTCCTCTTCCTTGGCCAGAAACTCTAATTCTCTGCCCATCTGGCTTTTAAAGAGGAGACTATTTAAAGTTATGTCTTCTTCTTGAAACTTTAAATTCAAAGCACAAGTCTCTGAAGGTGCATATATATTGTCCCACTGAAGAACAACTGATTTCATATCCAATCCTCATCTGCTTGCAAGATGTTGTATGTTTGGATTTTGTCATCTGCAACACTCTTGCTGCTCACTAGTATGAGCTGATCTGAAGTATGTGTATGGTTTCAACCCAGTACTTCCTGGTCATGCAGAGGTTTCCAGAGGTACCTAAAGGTACACCGGACAGTAAGGTACACCGTCATCCTCTTTCTTCTTCATATACACATTGTACCTTTAACTATACACTGTTAAAGGATGTTTGTGTTAGAAAGCCATCAGTAGCCTCTGCTTTCAGACTTCCCCTAGTCCTGGACCTTAAAGTAATATGGCCAGGCTAAAGTCCAGAGAGCACTAGAGAACGTGTGGTGTATACATGGCTTTTTCGTCAAACATAACCTTTCACTCTTTATTGCTTTCTCTTTTTTTTAAGGCCTTTTTCAATATAAATAAATGCTTCATAGAAATAAAATGCAAAACTATGGAAACCTTTCGGCTGCTCTTCAAGCTCTCATTCACTCTTTGTGCTTTTTTTGCAGGGACGAGAACAGGTCAACTGTACTTGTGGGCCACGGAGTAGCCTGGCATAGTCACCCTACTGGGCCAGGTTGGTAGAGGTCACTAGTCCAGTCATGAGCTTTGTGGGGCTAAGATGAAGCTGATACCATGGGCAAGGATTCCTTGCCTTTCAGAGTGAATTGCATCTTGCCTTTATGTGTGTAAAACCCTGTAACGATTATCAAAGAGAGAAGAAGAATGTTTTAGATGATTTCACATACCTGTTTGAATGGAGCACATCCAGATGATTTCAAAGACAGCTAAAACTTCCCTTCAGTAGCTATCAGCAGGTATTCCACCAGCACCATACTTCAGTAATGATAATAGTGGTTAAACTAGTAGCTTTCTGTAGTCTCTTGACATATTTTCCTCATGTCATACCTTTGTTGGACTATGTCTTCAGATAGTTTTTTTTTAGGTTACCTCATCAACTCATCTTGAGTACTGTGTGCAGTTCTGGGCTCCCCAGTTTAAGAGGGATGTTGAGCTGCTCGAGAGGGTCCAGAGAAGGGCAACGAGGATGGTGAAGGGACTGGAGAGCAGGCCCTATGAGGAGCGACTACAGGAACTGGGACTGTTCAGCCTGGAGAAGAGGAGGCTCAGAGGTGACCTCATTGCTGTTTACAACTACCTGTGGGGAGGTTGCTGCCAGATGGGTGTGGACCTCTTCTTCCAGGCTGATGACACCAGAACAAGAGGGCACGGCCTCAAGCTACGCCAGGGGAGGTTCAATCTTAACGTTACGAAGCGGTTTTTCACAGAGAGAGTGATTGCACATTGGAATGGACTGCCCAGGGAGGTGGTGGAGTCGCCGTCCCTGGAGGTGTTTAAGAAAAGACTGGATGAGGAGCTTAGTGACATGGTCTAGCTCGGGGGTGTGGGGCTGGATGGTCCTGGGTCCCTTCCGGCTCGGAGTGGCCTGCTAGACTGAGAGGGAACTAGGTTGTGTTACCGCTCTGAGATGGGCTTTCAGTCTCTGCACGGGTGTTAGATGGTGAGTTGGACTAGATGATACTTGTGGGTCCCTTTCAACTCATAATATTCTGTGATTCTGTGATTCTGTGATTCTGTGATCAAAATTTCCCATCAGTACAGAAAATGAGGAAGTGATTTTGTAAACAATGTGTAATATAAGAAAGCATTTAACTTATTCTCTAGTGAAGAGAGAATATATAGGAAAGAAGAGACAGAGTGGATGTTTTCGTCCTAGAATAGAAGCTGAAAGGTCTATGTAACATACCCTGTGGATAACCTTGATGGTGTCTGGGCACTCAAAATCTCACACTGAGAAGGACAGTGCCTAGAGCTAGCCAGGAAGAAACACTAAGAAGGGCAGAGTCAAAACACTTGTCCATCTCCAGATGTCAGAAACTAAAATAAATGCAGCGTGGAAGCACTTCTATTCTCTCTGGCTGCAAAACATATTCCTGAACATATGATTCCTGAACATATGAAGAGCTAAAATTCATTCAAGTGGATAACAGATGAACCAGTGGATAACCCAATGCCTTTTATACAACAGTTCAGATTCTAATACCCACCCATGGAGCCAGAGACCTGGGCTTAAGTCATTCCTTCATGGAGGGAACTCAAGCATCTCTCACAATGGAGGATTTTCACCCTGCCTGAGGTTGCACAAAGCTGGATGAACAAATCTCTTTTTTGTCCTTGATATTTTCCTGTTTTCAGAACTCTATATAGAAAGTGATGCTATACAAAGGTTTGCCTTCTTTCCTGGAACGATAGTTTGAACATTTCCAGAATGCAAAGAACCTAAGCCATTCTCTTGCTGAGGAGAATATGCATTTCATTCAATTCTCCACAAGAAATGAACAATGTTGTCTTGTCTTATATGTCAAGGCAGTCATATAGCTCATATGACTCACTAGTCATATTTTAAGAGAAAGTATACTTTTAATGATGAAATTAGACCATAAAAACAATTCTCAGCTAAGTTGGTAAGTTAAAAATGCAAGTATGTACCTCAAAGACAAGAGAATGACAAGATATTCTGCACTCTTTCTGTATTTCCTTCTGCTTAACTAGACATACTTCACACGGTGTACTGAATTCTGTGACTGCTTTTTAAAGTTGATTAACTTCCCTAGATATCATAGGGGAACCTGGATTTTTAACTCATATTTGTGATAGGTGTTTTCACACCTGATAGCTTCACACTATAGCTATTGATGCCTTAATAGCTATAGTGTGGAACAAAACCAGGACTGAGTAAAAGGCACATTTCCCACAGGGTGGGTCATCATTGATGGCAAATGTAGTCTCATTATCCTTTTCTTACTGCATTTCTTGTGAAGGAGACCTAGAGTGAGATTTGCTGTACAGTGTTTCAGTATGTTTCTTATTTATTCACACTGGAACAGTAAGAAAAAAACCAGAATAAACCAAAATTCCTTACTTTGTCCCTTGGCATCATGGCTCTGATGTTGGCTTTATTCTACAATTTTCCTGTAGCTTCCACTGGGACTGACCAAAACAAGGAAGAGAAGAAAGAATTTATTTTTTTTTTACAGATGAAAAACCTCTGCTTAATGCTGTCAACAGGTCTGCCATGTGAAAGATTTACTTTTTTGGTGGTTTTTTTTCCCTCTCAATTACAGCCTCTGCTTCTCTCCCAGAAATGTTCCAGTTTTGGGCATCAAATGGCAAATATTTTGTGGTAACCACAGGTTCCCTGACAAGTTAGATCAGAGTGAATATTTGGTTATTACAGCTTAATACAGTGAAGTAGTTGATATTTTGGATAGACTAAAGCAAAGCTGCCAGTATGATCAGGTATCATGATCTGGCTTCTTGTTGTCTTGGAAAGCAGAACAATCTCTTGTTGACTAGGAAAGCAAGTTCTGATAGGCTCTGGAATAGGTTTAGGAAAAAGATGCCAGCTCTAGAGGAGATTTGAAAGAATCATAGCCAAGTTAGTTATTAGAGAAAAACCTTAAGTATCACTCTGAGACCCTCCGACCTCCAGATATCTTAAATCATTGAGATAAACTAGTCTATTAAACAGCTGCAGAAACATGGTATGATGGGATGACCCTGAGTAGATGTCAGGTACCCACCAAGGGCACTCTGTCAACCCCTCTCAGTTGGGCAGGAGAGAAAATAAAACAAAAAGCTAATGGATTGTGACAGGAGCAGGGAGAGATCCCTCACCAATTACTGTCATGGGCAAAACACAGACATGGGGAAATTACTTATTACCAATGAATTCAGAGTAGGACAATAAGAAATAAAACAAATCTTAAAAGCACCTCCTCCTAACCCCTCCTTTCTTCCTGTGCTTAAATTCACTCCTGAATTCTCTACTTTCTTCCCCTTCAGCAACACAGGTGGATGGAGAAGGGGGTGTGTGGCCAATGCATTGCATTATACATTGTCTCTGTTGCTCCTTCCTCCTCAGGGGGAAGACTTTTCACATTCTTGCCCCCACTCCCACGGGAGACAGTCCTCTATGAACTCCTGTGTGAGTTGCAGTTCTACCAAAAGTGCCCCAGGATGGATCTCTTTCATGGTGTGCAATTCTTTAGGAACAGATAGTTCCAGAACGAGTCCCTTGCAGAGTTCAAGTCCTGCTACCAAACCTGTTCCAGCGTGGGCTCCTGTCCTCATGGGGCCACAGGTCCTGCCAGGAGCCTGCTCCAGCATGCACCAGGATGGGGTTGTCCAGGGGCTTTAGGTAGATATCTGCTTTACTGTGGGCCTTCATGGGCTGAAGAGGGACAGACTGCTACACCACAGTCTGCACTTTGGTGGGATACACTGAAATTGTTAACTGCTCTTGGAAGCCTGCCACACCCTGAATACACCTACTAATTCGGACTGTGACAGGAGCTAGAAATAAGATAAGGTAGTACGTACTAGCATCCACCTATTCCAGGAGAAGAATGTATCTGCAATTGCAAAGAGACTCTCACCATTGAGAAGACCACAGAAAGAGGATTAATGTGACTCTGTCAGAAGACAAGGAGTGGTGATATTTCTTCTATGTAATCTATCTCTCTGTCACTTGCTTTCTCTCCCCCTTCTCTCTTCTTCCTATCTCTTTATATCTCTCCCTACCTTACATTTACTGTTAAATAAAAATCCATACTATTGACTTCAGAAAATGGTCTCATTTGCACCTTAATTTGAGCAGAGGTATCACTCTAATAATTTAAAGAACCAGATCATAACACATGGCCTGCAGGGGAATCTCTGCTCCGGTGCCTGCAGCACCTCCTCCTCCGCCTTCTTCACTGAGCTCAGTGTTTGAAAGACTGTTCCTCTCACATACTCAATCCTTTCTCAAGGTATTGCTGATGTTGTGCAGATGGGTTTTTCCCCCTTTCTAAAATCTGTTACCTCAGAGGCATCACTACTATCAATGATGGGCTGGCCCTTGGCTAGCAGTAGGTGTGTCTCGGAGCCAGCTGGCATTGGCTCTGTTAGACATGGGGGAGGCTTCTGGCATCTTTTCACAGAAGCCACCCCTGTACAAAAACCTTGCCAGGCAAACCCAATACACACAGTTTCAGTTGCTACAAATACTTCATGGTTAAATCCAGCAGGACAGTGCCAGGAGATGAATCATACAGAGCTTAAGACAATCAGAAAATTGTATCCATTAAACACACTTTCTGGCCAGCTCAGCCATTAACAGCTAAACTATAAAAGCATTGGCCTGAATGCTGAATCTAAACAAAATGCAGCACATGAAACACATTACTTTATGGGATTATTATAGTCCTAAATCTAACTCCATGGAGCTGAATCTCCAAGATTTTTTCCTTTAGTGATTTGCTGCTGGAGGAAAAGTGTTCTAGAACACTAACCAAAGGTAAGGCATCAAGCACACTGATGACACCAACTACTTGAACTAATGATGATCTCCAGCTGTCATGATAGCAGCATACTTTCTTCACTGCTTGTTTAAATTCAAGCAGAGTCATAGAATAAGCTGAATTTTGCATAAATCATTCTTTTGAGTGTAATCGCAACATTAATATCCCAAGCAGAGCAAGAAATAATTAAAATGTAGTAAATTCCATGTAGAGGTTTCCAATATTAATCTGAAGTACAATAGTCAATAGAAAAAACCCAGTAGCTGTAGTTCATAGAGATGAATATTTAAAAACAGTACTATAATACATTATCTTTCAGCTGCTTTTTTCCCCTTACAATCTTCATTCTTCTTGACAATAATGGCATTTTTTCTCTCCATCTAAACCACCTTTTATTCTTTTTTCTAAGAGCTGAAACGATGACACATCTCACACATATCTCACCCATCACTTGGAAGCAGTATATAGCTCCATAGATACATCTCAAATGCATAGATTGCTCTTTCCACAAAAGGAATTGAACTTCAAACTCTTTTATTATGGGCCCAGCTCAGTTGCTCCTCTTCATGCTGAAGTGTCTTTATAAGAAAACAGACTCCACACAGAAGATGTCAATCCACTGGTACACGTCTGCAGCTGCCAAATAGAGCGGCACTTCAGATAAATACTTTCACATCCTCCAAGACTTTTTTTCTAATTAGCTTTGATATATAGCCATCTCTGAGCCTGACCCTATTCATGCACAAGCCCCTGTGACATCTCCTTACTGTTTACAGGCATCCACAATAGATTTACAAAGACAAAGCAGCCCAGGATGAGGTCTCCAAATTCCTTACAGGTTGAGGTATTTGGATTCAATAACAAGATTAGTGATTTTAGATTACTAAGGAAGAGGCCAATTAACTATGTAATGTTTGATCCATCTTAGTATAAAAAGAAAGAATGGAGTTGCAGAATCTTGGCCACTTTGAATTTTCTGTTTCTAGAAAATGGCTGTTCTGTAAATAATTGATTTGAATGCAGAGAGATAATGATGAAATCTCAACAGCTTTACTATTTTAAAAATAAGTAATGAACTGCATATGAATAAGGCAAAGGCACAGCCAAATGCCAGTGTTGGAGAGTTACAGTCAAAACCAGGCTTTGACATCTGCCCTCTGAGTTTGCCAAGCTTATTCAATGAGGGATTGCAATGAGTGACTGTGTTAAAAAAGGGAGAGAGAGCTGACAACAGATGCAAAACAGCCACCTTTCCCTTCCATCTCTCCTCCTCCTCTAGCCTACTATGTCACAGTGGTAGTGAAAGGAATGATATCCTGCCAAAGTAACAGTTAAATCCCATGTCTGTGACAGCAGTTTTGGAATGTGAAAGCTTGTTCTACAATGCAAGCTTGTATCAAAGTTTAATCTGTGACCTACAAGATAGGATGTATTTGGAATGGAGCTCAGAAAACTGATCTTTCCAAGCCCTACAGAATCAGGTCATTTAAATTCACTGTGATCATGTTTCTTTAAAAATTGTGTTTTCCCACTACTGTCTTATCACTTGACAATGCACTGTGTCAGCAAACTGCTGATGAGGCTTGGGGTGCCTTATGGTACTGGTCATTATTAAAGGCTGACTAAGGACATCTAGACTTCATCTTGTGGTTCTCTGAAGTTGGCTTTTTTTGATTTTTTAAAGAGTATTCTTAATCCATTCTTAAGGGTTTATTCACTATAGGAAAAACCAACAATTTAGAACCTGTCTCCACTATGATGGTGAGGGAAAATGATCTGAATTAAACACAATGATTTTTGAAATCGATTATTGAATTTACATTAATTTCCCCATGCCAATAGAAATTATTTTGCGAAGTGAAACTTATTTTCCGTCACCAAAATTTTCTTCTCCTTGGAATTTAGGAGTAACTTAAATTGAATTTAGCTTTGTTTCTTTCTGAATAACAGTGTCCATATAAGAGGTTTTACAGATATTTAGATTAACTTTACTAAGAAAAAGGATAGAAATTACATGAGGCAATATAAATAAAGACTATAGAAAAGCCCTTTAGAGTATGTAAACTGTATCTTGTTTCCCAATCATTATTTTAGCTTCTCAACAGAAAATGCAGACCCAGTGATCATTCTCTGTAATTAAAATGCCATGAGAATATTGATTTAATTTGAATATTATACTAAAAATATGTATATATACAATTTTAGCTTTGAAAGCAGTGGACTATAAAAAAGTATGACAATCAGCCACCTGTTCTAACGTTCACAAGATATGGGCCATCAAGCACAAAGCAGGATATGGCAGAAGAAGAGGCCTAGTAACTCTGTTGTTTATCCATTTCTGTGCACATAAGAATGTAAAGAGTAATTTATTTATTTTCCACCTTTCCCCGGTTTCACTACCCAATTTCCCTACTGCAGACATCAGCTACTCATTGTGGACATCTGCAGTGTGAAAAAATATGTTTGAGTTTAATATCTAGAACTTCTTTACGATCAATGAAAAGAAACAAAACCTTCTAAGATGCTCTTCATCTCACCCTGAAGTAGCTGCCAAGTCATGCTCTAAATGTATCTATTACCCTCCCTTCAAAAGGAACTCTCAGCTAGGTAAGACACTGGTGTTTGTTGAGTAGATATTTAAAGTTAGGAGAGATCAGTTTGCCTTCCCAGGGACTCACACAAATATTAGAGTGCAGTTCATGTCCTCTGATACTCTTTGTCTGAGATGGACAGGTGTGCTTCTGTGAAAAGTAATAGAAAAAAAACGGTGTTGTAATTTTCAGTTAGAAGTTTCTTGGTATGTTAATGACCAATGTCACATCTAGGGAAATCCAGGTAACTTGTTATCCTCTCCAGGAAAAGAGAATATTTGGAGAGAGAAATAAGCTTTTAGTTGCACCATTTCTGTTTGCTCTCTGTCATGGGGAGAGGACTTTTGTTCTTGTGTAAAACTTTTCTCCTTTTTACTGGAAGAGACAATAGGTCTTCTTATCTCCCTTTCCCTCTCCTGAAAGGAATGTGGCCAGGGGAGGGGCTTTCTCCTTTTCGCTTGACAAACAATGGAGGATCCTCTCTCTTCTCTCCCCTTCCTGTCAAGGCATATGGCATGGGAAGAGGCCTTCTCCTTTCTAAGGACAAACAATGGAGGATTCCTTTCTTATCTTCCCTTCCCGGCAAGGCATGTGACTAGGGGAAGGGCCTNCTCTCCCAGTACAAAAGTAAACTACTTCAGGAGTTTTAATATTTCAGTGAAAACCACTTTATTTCCACAGATGCATGATGAGTAGTTTTTCTACAACTGCTCGATTCATGAACCGTACTGAGCAGATTTCCTCTTTCAGTAGATTGTTATAATTCACCATTTGGTTCTAAACTTTATTTATAACTTTATTCTTTCATTAGAAACTCACTTAAAATGATTTCACTTTGCATAAAAAGTAATAGAATGAATGTTTTCAGCTATTGAAAAACTAGTTTATTCCACTCACACACTTAGATGCATTTTGCTCACCTTTTTAAAGAATGTGTCTGTATGAGATGCATAGATCAGGCTGTCACCCAATGGCCATGTCAGAGGGTTTTTTCCAGGATAACTTCATATTAATCTTTCTCTCTTCCACAATTTTTGCAAAGGACTTTGTAGAAGGCAGCTGTAATAGTCTTGATCCTTGCTTATGGAAGTCTGTGGAAACTACCATTCGTTAAGTGGCTTCTCCTGCCCTATTATCACATATGGCCCAGAAATGATGCTTATGCTCCAGCAGAACGAGCATGCTTCAAACTGTCCATGATTTTAAGTGAAGAAAAGGGATAGTGCTATGGACTGAAGTACCCTCTGTCTCCTATCACCTTTTAACAGGACTGGAAAAAAATGGAAGGTGTACTTTTTCTCACAAAACTGGTAGGAAACCGATTAGCTCCAACAGTGCCTGAAGTGAAGTCAAGCTCATCATGAAGTCACGTTCTGCCTGTTCAGCAGAAACAATTATGAATTCAAGCTGTCCAGTCTGGTCAATTAGTAACAGGCTACTACAAAAACCCTAAGTGAAGCCATTGTAGTTGATATTTTCCTCCTAGACTCTAGTATAGCTTTAAGATCAATGGGTTGACAAATTTGGGTTCACCATCTGCATTGTACAAAGACGCAAGATTTCAAGTAAAATCTAGTACGTACTCAATATCACTGACTTCTGACCCCTGAGAAATTTACTAAGTTTGTCATCAAGTTCTGCTTGTTATCAAGCCTAACTGTTCATGAGATGTATGGGGATTCCCTCTCTGAAAACACAGTACTATGGGATTTCAATAAACATCCTATTCTCTCTAACAGAGAAAGGGCCAGATTCAGCTCTCTAAGGAGCATTACTGCCAGATAATCTCGCAGTCTAGCCTGATATACTGAGTGTAGTTCAGCTGTGGCAGTGACAGCCAGAAGAGGAAATGGACTCAGTGCCAGAAGTAGAGATATTTGGCGAAAACAGGAGTGTGATTAAGGTGGGGCAACAAGCAATTGAATTATACAAAGCTTCAGATGTAAATCATTTTATTGCTTTGCCAAAATCACACTTTTTTTCTGTCTAAGTAACCAGCCAGTCAGATTTCATGCAGCAACTAGAAAACTATTGTTCCGATATCCAGATGTGCTTATGTGTCACTAGATTAGAAACGACAGGATCCTGCATGAGCTACATCCATACATTCCAGAAAATGATGGCTGATGATCAAATCCTGGGATCATATTTTTTTGCCTTCCCGTTGGGGATGTGACTTACCAGAATTTGGTCTAGGTCTTGAACAAGGCATCCTCATGTAAAACAAGGTCAACCTCAGTTGAGACATTCCTGTTTGTAAAGGTTTACTCATGCTAGTAACTCTGCTAGTTCAAAGACTTTGGGAACAAAAGAGCATTTAAGAACTTTGGATGCAGGCTACATATAATTTTGTAAAAGAGAGTACTTTTTTTCCCTCCTCATGGTGCCTAGCTTGCTGAAGCATCTGAAAGGCCACAGTTTTAGTGAGAAAATGTTCTCAAGTGCCCAAAGTTATGCTCCAGTGAAAGGCTAAATGCTACCACTTAGTCTAAAGTGAGCATCAAGCTGTTTGTTTCTCCCAGAAAACTTGACAATTGACATTCAAACATACAGCTGGTGAAGGAGGTCCTCCTTTGCACAGTGATGGCTGACACGGGATAATGTGAAACAGGGAATTGGTTATGTACCAGCAGGAGCTAAAGAGCACAGAAGGTCAAAGGAAAGACATGTTCAAAAAGTTTTGCCCTGTGTTGTTGTGTGCACCTGCATTTGGGGAAGGGGAAGGGAGGATTAAAGTTTTCTCACAGTTATGCCACATTCTTTCCATGATTATTTAAGCATTATGGGAAGCAGATTCTAGCTGACACAAGTATCCGATTAGTGCAGATAAGACTAGCATAGACCTCAGTGTGTGAGGTCAAATATGTTTTGTTGGAATTAAATGTGCTTATGAAAAATATTCTGGTTCACCATGGGAAGGTTTGAGCACCTTGATTCCTTCCTAGATTGTTTTTTTCTTGATTCAGAAGATTGTAAATTTCACAGAGTTTATGAAATGTCTAAATGAAAAATCCTTGCTAAAGTAGTTATATTAAAATAGTGTGTGGAAATGCAACATTGTATGCAGTTTATTATGGTACAAGATGCCAATTTAAAGGGTGGTGTTTAGAAATATGGTATAGTGCTGCTTGTGAGGCAGCTTTGACAATCTAATTTCAGTAGTATAGACTAAGCCACAGAGAGTCAACTACTCAGTCATGCAGGTTTTGTTTGTCAGCAATTCTTGAAAACAATGCCTGGTGAATCTAGATCAATGCTTTAGTGCAGACCATTTGTCCCTTTGTACCTTGCTCAGGGTCATGGTGCAGTCTCTGAGCAAGCTCTACTGCTCTTGGTTTAACTAAACGAAATTACAGGCTTCTGGAGAGCTTTTAGTATGTTCCAGCCAATTGTGAAAATTCAATCCATGAGATGAAACCAATCTGAGACCAACTTGAGGTGCTACTTCCTGAAACAGGAATAGTGTGTGCTGCAGATCCATAATACCAGCTGTCCTAGTCTGCAGATTCATTCCTATTACACATCACTTCTTACTAATGTATATATATAAACCACTTTTCTTAACCAAAGCTTTGGAATGAAAAGGAAAACATGGCTTAGTAAAGCATTTCTATTTCTCATCCTCACTTGGTATCAGTATTAGGTTTTGTCATTGAGAAGTACAGACATTTTGGCTGCTTAAGATCAATATCTGTTGAGTGATTAAACCAGCATTAGGTCTTACATAATGCATTTATTGTTTCAAAGAAGATTTTAATTTCATTTGCATGAGTAAGGAGGACAATATAACTCACAGTATCACAGTATCACAGTATTGGCAAGGTTGGAAGAGATCTTGGAGATCATCAAGTCCAACCTATAATCCGACAACAACTCATCATCTAAACCATGGCACTAAGTTCCTCATCCAACCTACTGTTAAACACCTGCAGGGATGATGACTCCACCATCACCCTGGGCAGCCCGTTCCAATGGTGGATCACCCTTTCAGTGAAGAATTTATTCCTAATATTGTGCCGAAACCTTCCCTGATAGAGCTTGAGACTGTGTCTTCTTGTTCTGTTGCCAGTTGCCTGAGAGAAGAGATCGACTCCTGCCTGACTACAACCTCCTTTCAGGTAGTTATAGACAGCAATAAGGTCCCCTCCGAGCCTCCTCTTCTCCAGGTTAAACAACCCCAGCTCCCTCAACCGCTCCTCATAGGGCTTGTGCTCCAGGCCCTTGACCATCCTTGTTGCGCATCTCTGGGCACATTCTAGCATCTTGACATCTTTCTTAAACTGAGGGGCCCAGAACAGGACACAGCACTCAAGGTGCAGCGTAACCAGTGCTGAGTACAGGGGAAGGATAGCTTTCCTAGTCCTGCTGGTCCCACTATTCATGATTATCGCTTCAGAACTCCTTGGCGCTATTCAGGACTCATAGCATGAGACAGAGAAAGGCTGATCCTACTGAATTAACAATATTTTGACTTTACTGAAGAGACTTCTTTGTGTGGGAACAGAGATCTGTGATCTGTGTGCTTTGTAATTTCAGTGCTGGACTTTTCTTGAGGCACAAAAAATAAAAATAAATGCAGAGTGAGCTCTGTAGAGCTGCCCTAAGAAGACTATAGAGCAGATTTGTGTAAAATGCCAGATGATACATAAAATTATGTTGGTTATGTTCAAGAACATTTATGTCTTCTGTAAATTGATGTGTGTATCTTGATTAGCAAAATACTTTTGATTTAAAAATGGAACACAATGACCAGTTGTGATGTGATTTCTGCTTCCTTTTTTGGATATTAACAGGCTGGAAAAATTACATAGGTTGTATAAAGAGAGTGCCTAATGGATAGATACTCTCATGGTCACCTTGGAAGAGGCAGTACTAAAAGGAAGAATACAGGCCTCAGCTGTCAAAATTCTGCCTGATTGGGCTGGCTGAGCGCCTGACAGGACCAGTGGGGAGAGACATCTTCAGCAGGCAGTGTGCTCCAGCCATCTATCTTACAGTGTCATGTACTATGCTTATGAGACCTCTCTCTTTCTTTCTCAGAGCTTATTTTAGGTTGGACATTTAACATGTGAAGTGCTGAGATGACTTCCACCCTAAATTTCCATTCCCTGTTGTACTTTGTCCTCCTCAATGAGCCACAGCAAGAATTATGTCTGTTCGTCTGCAAGACAAATTCCGATTTTTAAAACTGGGATAAAACATCTTCTCTACATTCCAGAAGAATTTTGCAGTTAACTTCAATACTGTTTCACATTAGATGTGAAAACATGATTTGGATCATTCAATGACAGTAATTTCTTTCATCAAGCATGTTCTTGTAAATGTCTTTGAGTCTGACAAACATAAATTACACCTAACAGTTTTTCTGTGAGGTACTGAGAAAATCTATATCTTTGGGTTGATTTTCCACAAGGGTTAACTAACTAACAGGGCACTAAATGACTTTATTAGAGAGGCCATACTACGGTGCAATACAGGGCAATGTGATTGCAAAAAGCCATTACTGTTTACATTACTTGTTCCAACCAGGGTGGTGAGAGAATGTCCCAGTGCAAGGAGCAGGGTGACATCCTCAGCCCATTCTTTTCTCTCTATCTTTCTTTTTCTCTTGAAAGAGAGTTTGCAGTGAATTGCTTTTAAAAAGTTAAAGGTCTACAGAATACTGTACTATGAAGGCAACTGTTCATGCTGCAAATAGCAAAGGATCTGATAAATGTGGTGGATTTTTTTATTTGAAATTGAATTTTAATTATTTGAAAAAAACCCAATCTTATAAACAGAGTTCTTGGGTGCATTACCTGTTCTTGACAGGACTGTCTCTGATGTTATAGATAGTTCCTATGCCATCCAAAGTTTTCTCTAACTAATCACACTTTTTGCTCACAACAAGAAAATCCAGTAAACATGTGTAATGTCTCTGTTCTGAGCTGCTAGGAGCTAGAGATCTCTTCTTTCTTTCATAAGGATTGTTTCTGTACAAAAGCTAACTAACCTTGCATCTATTCATTAGTACTGCTGTAATATCAATCAGAAAAGTTTCTGAGGACCATTGCTTTATTTTAGGCGTGTTCACTTTCAGTGCAAACCATGTTTTTACCACTCTAGATACATGCTTTAGCAATGCACAAATGAGACAGACTCTTGCATTTTGAAATAAAGCTGTTAGATGGATTTCAACATTTGCTGTGAAAAAAGGTAAAGCACAGAGGATTGTTACCATGAAAGACATCTGCTAGGTAAGTGACACAGCCAGCATATAGCACTGCATAACTGTGGTGAAGGCAAAGTACAAAGAGAAAGTTAATGGCTGCTGACAACCCATTTCCCAACCTGTCTCTAGCTGATGTATCTGCCTGAGAGTCCTATAGACACTTAGGGCAAATAATCCTAATTTATTCCAATCTGAGGTAGAAAATGAAGGCTGAATATGCTCAAGTAAGGTGTAATCAGCTAAAAAAACAATGGTCCACCTGCAATTCCTTGTTATCTGGGATCATGGAGAGAGGGCATCCAAAAATCTGGCTGCCCCAGGGATCTTCAAGCATATATGATGTTGAGTGATGCTTGGAAAAAGAATGCAGGAGGAGTGGATGTGAGGATCCAAGCCATTCAACAAGTCNTAGATCGGGTTCTGGAAGAGAATGACAAATAAATAGGAATGAAATTTCTATATAAGGCTTTTTTGTCTGTCCTTAGTATCTTCTTGTTGATATTATTATCCTTTTAGTTTTGCACAACACCAATAAAACTAACAAGTGGTGCTTGGAGAAAGGTCAAAGATCCTGATCTTGATCCTGACACCGACCTCTTCAGTTAGTGTGTTCCAGAAGAGAACAGCTTTGTGATTTAAAGAAAATCAGTTCAAGGACTCAAGGCTGCTTGCAAGCTACAGAAAGTTTTTTTTTTACTCTTGGGAACAAGGAAAAAACATCTTTGAGGCAGCAAAGTCTCTCCTTGACCTCCCAAAGGCCAAAAGACCCCGCCCCAGCCTTGCTACCAGCTTATGTGCACCTGCGTAATGCATATGCATTAGTGAATATTCATCCCTCTACCATTACATCACATATTTACACTTCGCTTTAAGCATTTGACCAACCAGCTCTGATATTTTGCATTCTTTTGTTCTATGTTTTGACTAAAACCACATTCTGTTTATAATTCTATGCTGAAAAATGACAAAGTTAACCTTTATTATCCAGCCTCAACCTTTGTTTCTATCCTAACAAAAGTATTAATACCTATTAATTCTATAAATCCAAATTTCTACCTATCTCACTAAAATCTCTGAATTTCTACATCTCCAAATCACTGGTCATCAAGAAACTACTGTCAGATGTGTGGTTTCTGGATGCTTGTTGAAACTTCCCCTGACTGCTGCTTATTTTAAGAGCCTTGGCCTCTTCTTGCTCTGGAGCTGGCATTCAGACATGAGTAATGACCATCGGGCATCTGCTTTTCAGGTGAACATCCATATATCTCTGTCACAGAATCACAGAATCACAGAATACTATGAGTTGGAAGGGACCCACAAGGATCATCTAGTCCAACTCACCATCTAACGCCCGTACAGAGATAGAATGCACACCCCAGAGTGGTGAACACAAACCTAGTTCCCTCACAGGCTCACAGGCCACTCCGAGCCAGGAGGGACCCACAGGACCATCCAGCCCAACATCCCCAGCTAGACCATGTCTCTAAGCTCCTCATCCAGTCTTCTCTTAAACACCTCCTTGTCGCCCTTCTCTGGACCCTCTGTCAGGAGACAAAAGAGCAGCTGAGGGAAATGGGGTATGAGAATATTTACAGGCACACAGAACACGTGATTTCCTCTTTAATGCTAATCACCGGCTTGAAAAAACCCAAGAAAACCAGGCAGGATTGGCAAAAGAAAAGCATTAGTTCAGACTTGTTAGATGGCTTGCAAACAAATAGGAGGTGTATTTCCATTTAATTTTCTCACTGACATTTTTAGTATCACCTACTTGGTGTTACTTGTATTTTTAGAACAAAGTGACCCCTACCTGTTTTTTTTCCCCAGAGAAGAACAGGAAAATGTGGAAAAGTGATTGAGCTTTGAGTTTTATATTTGCAGGGATCTTTGCATATATTAATGTGTTTGAAATTAATGATCTCTGAATTAGCAGAACCAGAATGAGAACACTAAAGTAAATATAGGATAACCAACTCTTCCTTTAAAACTGCCAGAACCTGTGAACTCTACTGGTCTGAGAACTATCAGTGTTTAAAATGCCTATTAAGTAAGATCACAAAACCTTGTGCATGACTAGAAAAAAGAATCTACTAATTAAAATAAAAGTAGCATTTTAGAAGTCTTAAAGGAATATTTGCAAATCAGACAAATGAATCCAATTTGAAGATACCCTTCTAGCACTGTTTACTAGTTGGTTTGTCAGAGATTAGACTAATCAGCTGGCACGGAAAGACCTGGCATTTGGTCTTACCAATGCATTACAAAAGTATACTGTTGCATTCACTGCTCTTGTAAGCTTTGATTAAGATTTTACACTGCTGTTAGAAAAATATCTTGTTGCATCAGTGAGGAAATTTACATTCTTCAGGTCCATGTTTTGGGTGTTCTGAATGAGAAAGGTTTGTTTAAGAAGGGGTGTGATCTGGATTAAAACACTTCTGCTTGCCAGCACTAATAGCAGAAAAGACTGAAATTTACCTTGTGTTTAGTAAGCAGATAAGATAAATACGAATAGGGAAAAGGAAGAGGTGAAAAGATAGAAGAGACTGCCTAGAGAAACTGCAAGAAGCTTTAGAGCTAAAACTTCAGCATGAGTGCAGTCAACACACACCCAGGACTGTATTTGAAGTGATCTGGGCAGTCTGGAGGAACAGTCAACAACAGCATTCTGAAATTTTATAAGGAAAAATGAAAAGTTCTTTCCCTAGGCAGGGAGAACCATGGCAGTAACACAGACTGAGGGTGGATTGACTCTGCTGTGAATCTGCTCTGCTGTAGATGTTCTTTGGGTTTGGTAGATGGTGATCAGGGCATATGGTGACCAGACCCATGGTCTGACAGGAACAATATTCTGGGTCTTATGATTAGAAACAGAGCTAGCAGAACAAGAAAAGTTGTTACTCCTTCAGATCTGCATTTATGACACCACATTTAGGCTACTGGATCCCATTCTGGACTTCCCAATTAGAGACAAACATTGATAAACTGGAAGGAGTTCTGTTCAGGCCGCTGCAATTTGAGAGGGAAGAGCACTTGCCCAGTGAGGGAGAGCTGAGGAGGGACATGGACTTGTTCAGTCTGGTGAGGACACACCTTTGAGGGCACCAAACAGCAGTCCTCAGGCACCTACAGTGGGAGTGGAGCCAGACTACTCAACGTGGTATGCAGTAGGAGGATGCTGAGCATGCAGCTGACCCTACATGGGGCAGGAGGTTGCATTAGAAATATGAAGTCCCTTGCAAACTGAGCTATCCCATGTTCCTATAAATAGCAAGAAAGGGGAGTAAATCACACAAATAAAATAGCACAATACTTTGTGTGCCAGAGATTCATGTGTAGAAAAGTCTTTCCAAACCTGTGTCACAACTGCTTCAAATGCACCAATGTAGCAAAAAGGCAGTGTAGATAACTAGCAGACAGATTTCTGTGTGGATAAGCATTCAAAAAATACATCTGTTCCACTCTGTGAGTCTCAAAAGTGAAGGAAAAACTGGAGAGAAGAAGAGAGACTTTCAGATGGTTGACTTGGCAGGGCAGTTGTTGAGGCCTATGAGTCCAGATCTCAGGGTTAACTAACAAGATCGGCACTGTGATTGGAGTGTGCTACAGACCACCCAATCAGGATGAAGATATTGGTCAAATCTTCTATAAACAGTTGGTAGATATTTCAAGATCACTCTCCCTAATTCTCCTAGGGGACTTTAATCTCCCAGATATTTACTGGGAACTCAACACAGCAGAGAGGAGGCAGTCCAGAAGGTTCGTTTAGTGTATAGAGGACTGCTTCTTGTCACAATTGGTCAGTGAGCCTACCAGGGGTGAGGCTTATCTTGATCTGCTGTTTACTAATAAGGAGGACCTGGTGGGAGATGTGGTTGTTAGAGGCTGTCTGGGAGGGAGTCATCATGAAATGATTAAGTTTTCGATAAATAGTGGAATGAGAAGGGGAGCCAACAAAGCATCCAAATTGGATTTCCTTAGGGCAGACTTTGGTTTACTCAAGGAACTGATTAGGAGAGTTCCTTGGGAGTCAGCCCTTTATAACAAGGGGGTCCAGAAGAGCTGGGTCCAGGAGAGCTTCAAGAATGAATTCTTGGAGGCACAAAAACAGGCTGTCCCTGTCTGCCGTAAAATGAGCCGTAGGGGAAAAAGACCAGCCTAGATGAGCAAGGAAATTCGGAAGGAATTGTATGAGAAAAAGAGGGTGTATCACCATTGGAAAAATGATGAGGTTAATCAGGCTGTGTACCAAGGTATTGTTAGGTTGTGTAGAAAGAAAATTAGAGAGGCAAAAGCCCACCTTGAGCTCAGATTGGCCACTTCTGTTAAGGATAATAAGAAGAGCTTTTATAAATATATCAGTGGAAAAAAGAAAGTTGGTAGCAACCTCCAGTCCTTACTTGATGTGAGAGAAATGTAGTAACTAGGGATGAGGGTAAGGCAGAGGCACTCAATGCCTCCTTTGCCTCTGTCTGTAACAGCAGGGTCAGTTGTCCTCAGGATGGTTTGTTATCTAACCTGGCAGATGGGGACAGGGTACAGTGTAGTCCCCCTGTTATTCAGGAGGTAGTAGTAAGAGACATGATAATCCATTTGGATCCCCATAGGTC
>WEKX01024777.1:0-18155 GCA_013390025.1 Pitta sordida
AAACTGTGAACTCTGTGAAAAGTCCTCGTCTGAGGGTGCTGTTTTTGTTTTGCCTAAGTCACTTCATTGGAAACCATTAACTGCCCCACAAATGTGTCTTGAAGATTACCTGACAAAACTGTTCAAGAAAGTGGTATAAAGAATAAACATTCAAAAACAGCTCTTTTCCTCTGACACAAATAGTTTGGATGAGATGACAAATCCAAAACTAAAGATGTGTCTTCCCAAAGGTATTTATTTCCCATTAAGCTTAGCTGCTGCTCATAGAAGAAGGTGCAGAGAACTAGCAATACAAACAAATTAAAGTGTACTGACTGCCAAGACAGTGTTTGTTCCTTGGTTTGTTTTGAAGGTTCTTCCAGTTCACTGCTTATTGATGTAGTACAGCCAAAGATAAGCTTTTAATGTATGGCAGCCTTTCAGGTGTGTTTCACACCAGGACCAATTAGTCATTTCACCTTCAGGCCTTATCCAGCCATGGAGAAAACTATGGGCATTTTTACCAGCAGATCCCCGGCTTTAGCAGCAGCACAATAGCAGCAGTGGTACTCCAGCACTGTGTCAGCCAGCCAGGGGCAGATTTCTTCTGGGCACTTTGGTGAAGAAGTAAAGGTTCAGGATGAACTTGTGAAGTATCCCCTGAAGGGGTACCTGAACCAGGAGGAATCTGAGTTATTCCATTTTATTGACACAGCAATTTAAAAGCAAACTGTAGAAGACTCGAAAAACAAACAGCAGGTTTCATCAGTAGCAAAACCCAAAAGAAATCAGCTACCTCTGGATTTGAGTATCCTAACGGGATGCTCTGGTATTTAATGACAATAGCCATGTTTTACACTACAGCAATAAGGACATTCAGGATACACTCACTCTCTCTCTATGTGGTAACTAGAACCTGAAATGAGTTCAGCCTTTCATTTAAAGAAGGTGCTTACAGAAGGTCCTTCTCCATCTCCTCTACATACTTTTGTGAAACATGTAGGAACCTAACATCTATAACTTGACACGAAACAATTTTATCTTGATTACCAAGAACATACTCATGCATACACAGAGTTATTCCATAGGAAATTAGGTGAACCCTAGTATTGTATTTGTTTGGAAAAGCTGAGTGGCATTTCATCAGAGAGCAGCCCACAGTGCTGCTGTGGGCTATCTCTCTTGGCTGCAGATAAAACTAGGCCCTCAGAGCTGAAATTAACTTCTTTTTCACAGGGCTGAAAAAAGAGAGGTCCAAGAGCATCTCTCCAGCATCAGCAGCCAAACTGTCTGCCTTGGCACTTCTAAGTGTGCCACTTATTAGAGTTAGGGTTATAAAACCTTACAATTAAGTCATTTTATGGGTAAGTCTAGAAGCGAAATATCATTTAAACCAGTTTGGTTCAGTTTTATCATTAGGTTGTTGAGATGACACTTATGACAGATGACTCAGAATTAAGTCATGGTGATAGAGCATTTAATTGCTTAACAACGCAATTCTAAAAGAAAATCCTACAGCGGTTCTTATATCTGGTGAATGAACTTTGTACCTACCTGCAGGATACACTGAAGGTACAGCTGCAACACTGCCAGAGAGCATTCCTTTCTCATCTGCTCCACTACTGCAAGATATACCCTCACACGCCAGCAGCATTTTGTGAGGCAATCAATCTTCCTAGGTCTTGCTGAGTTTCCATTTACCTTCTCAAACAAGTACATCTGTACTGTCTAATACTAGATAGAGTTTGTGAGTGGAAACCACTGAACAATTGTTATCTTACTTCCTACAGGCATTCAAAGCATGACATTTCTTACACGGTTTTCCCAAGTGTTTCCCTGCCAACATCTTCTGAAAGCTCTTCTTCCTTTCCCCACTGCAGTGATGGGTGCTGTTGCTGCTGACAATCAGCTCTTCTTGATCAATGGCCTGCAAGAAAAAATCACCCACCTGCCCCTACTGGCCACACATCATGGGAAGATAGAGAGAGGACTCTTGACCACATGGCATCATACTTGAGGAAAACAAGGTGGGGAAACAAATTTTGTCTCCAGTCTAGGGAAGACGCAAGCATCTCAACTGAAGGGTGAAGGACACTGTATCTTTTAAGTCAACCATCTTAAGTAAGAAGTTCATGTTAGTCTTCCTGCTTTACACAGTAATTCAACATAACTCATTAGTGCTGTCAAGGACAATTTCCTCCTTCTTTGCAACTCTGAACAAGAAGGAGAGAAGAATCAAAGGAGGAAGTACTTGAACAACATGTAGTAGTTCAAGTGCAAAGGAGGGCCATGAAGTTGATAAGGGGACTAGGGCAATTCTCCTGTAGAGACTGGTTGAGAAAGTTGGAGCTGTTCAGCCTGGAGAAGAGAAGGGTGCATGGAGACCTCATAGCAATTTTCCAGTATCTGAAGGCAGCCTACAGGGAAGATGGAGAGGGATCTTTCATCAGAAACTGTAGTAGTAGGATGAAGAGTAATGGGTACAAACTGAGAGTAGAAATTCAGGTTAGATATTAGGAAGAAATTCTTTACTTTGAGGGTGGTGAGGCACTGGAACAGGTTATCCAGAGAGTTATGGATGCCTCAAATCTGGCAGCATTCTAGGCCAGGCTGGATGGATCATTGAGTAAGCTGGTCTAGTGGGAGGTGTCCCTGTCTATGGCAGGGGGGTTAGAACTAGATGATCTGTAAGGTCCCTTGCAACCCAAACTGCTCTATCACAGAATCAGCTAGTTTGGAAAAGATCTCTGAGATCACTGAGTCGAACTTAAGGTGTCAAAAGAAAGTGTTTTCAAGGCTGCTTTCAGGATCTCACAATGCTGGAAAGAAAGATGAGAACCTAGTTATGTTATAACAGAAGAAAATCTCACCATAGATAAGACAACTTGGGAAAACTAGGATGAGTGAGTATCACTCCTTTGTTTTCTTAAGTGAAGAAGTATTTTCCATCTGTATAATTGAAAAAAGTTCTATAAAAGCAAAAGTGTCAGCCAAAGAAGTTCCACTCTCATATTAAACAATTTTCATGAAATATCTAAAGTATTTTAAAAAGACTCCCTGATGTTTTCATTAAATATAGATGCCAGTGTATAAAGAAAATAATTAAGATCTCATTGAAATATCTTGTAAGTTGGACATACTCCAAGACAACCCAGGCCTGGTTTTCATGAAATTGTATGTTGCATTTCATGAATTGTACAAACTTCATATCTTACAATATTCATTAAGTTTCATAGCAATATTCATGTCATTTAATAGCAATGTGCATGTAATATTAAACAAAGCATAAAAACCCCCATCACAGCTACAAGCTTAAAACATCACAGGAATACCTCTTCCAAGCTATAAGAGAACAGACATCCTCGTTTATTTTTCTAATATTTCATTAAAGAAAGACAAGCATTATTTCATAGTAGACTCACAAAATAGGTGTTAAATTCTCACCAGCCTTTCATGAATTGGCCATTCGGAATTACACAAAGCATGAAGATAGTATTGCTACAGCTTCACTGGAATTTATTTTAAATTATTAATAATAAAATATAGCCCCTCCTGTCATAGCAGGGATGCTGCTCTGACAGCCTCCACCAGTGACAGTATAATGTTCTTTGGAGAGAGCAGCTTTCCAGTTGCTTATAATTTCTACCTCTGTGCCTTCAAGTACATAATCTTGACACTAAAGTCTGCTAAATGGAAGTTTTCAGCCTTGAATCTTGCCTTTCAGTTTTCCAAATTCATACTTCATCCTTACCTTGCAGCTAATTAGACAGTAGTTCACCAGCCATTCACAACAAGGCTTTGTTAATCAGGGAGTGGAGGATAAGGTGGGTCTTCAGAGGGAAGATCATCAATTACACCAAATACAGTAGCTGTGGGAAGAAGTGTTACTGCTGAAAAACGTGTCACTCTGCTAAACAATGCTTTGGATTAAGAACTCCCTAATAAAGACAGACACATAATGCAACAGTAAGGAGGAGTAGGTAAAGTTCTTTAATGACTTCTACCCTGTTGAAAACATATCACATTCTACCTGCCCCAGTTGCACTTTCTTTACATCAGCGAAGCACAATCCCTTCCCCAGCCAGCAAGTACATAACCTGCTCAGGCCTAATTGCCTAATTGAGCCGAGGCAGCAGGTTTCTGGGTGCAGCTGGTAATGGCTTTTGCAGAGAGTAGGATCTAGTATTTGTGCGCTGCTTCCTTAGCTTTGCTGCTTCTTTTTTGTACCTCTAGAAATACAATTTGCCTCATGAGGAAGTTCTTCAGTCAGAGAAGGTGTGAGGAAACACATCCCACTCACATCCAAAGAAATAATTTCTCTCTCCTTGAGCTCTGAAAACTGTACCAAGGGCATTCAGGAAAACTTACTACTGGCTACAGGTTCATGCCTCTTCACTTACAATCTGCTGCAGTCGTCAGCAAAAGTTGTTTCTTGTAGACAAGCAGAGTGGAGGCTGTAAGGGCAAGCTATGAAGTGTAGCTCTATAAAACTGTGTGGGTATATACAGGACTGTGGAGTGGATCCTTCGACCTGATACAGACACGGTTATGATGCGGAGATGACTGGCTACCTCAGGTGGAGAGAAGTCATGGGAATGTGTCAACAGCATTTGAAAACCACAGCTTGGTGCTAACTAGACGTTTATGTAAGTAAGCTGGAATGTAAGTATTCACTTCTGGGTTGTTTCTCTATTTTTACTTTTTATTTGTAAATTTTTTGCTATACTCAGCTGTCAATGCCTGTGGATGGCAATGCAGTACACATCAATTATGTGTGCAACTACTCATGAATAACAAATACTCTACGTGTAATGTTAAAGCTCTGGTACAGTACATTTTGCCAGTGCAGGGATGTGCTGGGCAGTGAGGAGAGACAGTGGGATTTCTTCTGGAGTTTAATCAGTTAAAAAAAAGGGAAAGCTTCTTCTAACTGCAGTTTGTAAGAAACTAGCTTAAAATTTGGCTCATGACAATTAAATTATTAGAGAGAGGGCAGTGCTTTGATCTAATTTTTTTTGGTTCCCCCTTGGAGGAACACGGTTATTTGCCTTGAAGTATTCTCATATTCTCACCTCCCACTAAGCCAGTAAGTGAAATCTTCAAGTTTTTCACAGGCAAAGAGCATTTGAGAAAAATCCTCAGGATAATACCACCTGAAGAAATTGCATCCCACACCAAGTTTTTCTCCTGGCCGTGTGTGAGTGAGAGGTGCACTGTTGGCATTTGTGTCAGACTCCAATACTGACCGCTTTCTCTATCAGTGACAGAACTGGTTCAGGACATAAACATTTAATAGCAATGTTTAATATTTCCAGACATGACAGAGTTGAAGTACAATATACTGAAGTGACCTGCTTTTTTAGTGTGTGTGGTGGCTGAGGGAGGAAATTTTCATGCTTACTGTTTGGAGAAGGGTACAACAAACTGACACGGGGGAAAAAAAGTTAGCCTAAGGTGCCAGTAATACCCAGAAAACACTGCTTGACAGAGGGATGTTCCTGTGAAACCATTTTATGCCAGCTCATTAGAGGGCTTTGGCAAGGATATTTGGCATAAAATAGATCTTATTTACAATTACAGAGTCTGCTGCCATTCCATGGTGCTCTTGGCATGGAACGAACTTTCAAATTAAGCTGTCTTTTAATATACTGACATTGCCTAGTATTGTAAATCATTTTACAATATTTAGAATTAGAAACAATTTTAGAATTAGAAGCATTGATCTGAATAAGAAATTAAGACTTGTTAAGAAGTGGAGCAACATGTAGAGCTGACACTGAGGGCTGGTACGCATAGACCTGTGAAGAATGTGTTACACACTGTCCCAGCACGGCACCACGGCACCACTTCCAAGCCTGTGCCCAGCACCTGGGTCCTGGTTTGCAAAGGTTTTCAGTTGCCCCAGTGGTTGCTCTGGCAATTATCTTTTCCTTAGGTTCAATTCTTTTAAAAACTTTTCTTCAGTGGATGCCTCAGGTGGCTTAATATTAAAATTTTATACTTGCCAGGGGCTTACTATTCAATTATGGTGAATTTGAAAAGTCTCGGTTAGGGTGGAAGAAAATTTTAAATACAGTGAGATGGTGGCTGGGCATGTGATGCCTCTCTAAATGTTTGATGAAGTAGAGGGCTGTCCTCTGGCTGCCCATACACTGTATGAGGCAAATCCCCGAGGAGGATTGCTGTGCATTTTTGGAGGAACTCACTAAGTATAAGTTTGGCTCATTTCTAAAAGCAAATTCAATATCTAAAATCCATCACCAATAAAAACCATTAAAAACAAACAACTCACAAACCCCTAAAACAGCCTTTGGGGTAGGTGTCCTCCTTGTAGAAAATAGATACATTCTCAGTATGATCAGCTCATTTCCCTTAATATACCTCAAACTCACAAAATTACAAGCGGAGAGAGCTGGTTTTGGTTTTTCCTGGCAAGTATATCTCTCTCAGATCAAAGACAACACCCAGTCCTCTGAAGAAAGCTGTTACAGAGCACTACAGCTATTTTCCTCCAGCCTGAGCATAAAGGAATACAACAGGCTTTTCTGCATGTATTGTGCTTTAGCATTCATGAATACGAAGGCAACTTTTGAGTCACATGCTGTGTTACACTACAGGGAAGAAGGATATCAATTATACAGTATGCATAATCATGAGAGGAAGTGGATTTGACCAACTGAACATGCAAATGCCAATTCAAAATAAAATTATGGCCTCTTCCTGATGTGCAAAATGCCACTGGTGAAAAACATTTTAATATATTAGCACTTGACTTCAGGAGAGTTTGGTTTATGAAGGGAAGAAAGAAAAATGTAATTCAATTTCTTCTTGCATTTTATTATTCTTGAAGCTGTTGGTATTTCTATAGCTTAGAAAAGCATAGCTGATATGAAGCTTTTAAAGCATATTTTGACATTTAAAATGCAGCTTCCTGTGCTTGCATTCATGCATGATTTCCTGAGATGAAGGGTAGTAAATAAATACTCTCTACTGGTTTTCTTGCAAACACCATGAGGTTGTACAGGATAGGATTTTGTGGTATACAAGGACAAGCTTCTTCTGGAACCTTACATCCTCTTGCCCTACTAAATCAATAAATGTTTAGCAAGGAGACTTGGTATTTACAGCTATTCTCCCATGGTGTGGGGGGTCACAGTTCAGTTACTGTTGCTGCTCAGTGAGAACAGCACCTCCCACCTGGTGTTCGAGTAGTCTTTGGTGGAGCATTTTTCCTAGTCCTTATCACAGGGGTGTTTCACTTCACATGGCGTGTTGGGCTGGTTCAGAGGAATGTGATTTGCTGTACTCAGGAGTATCACAGTCTCCTGAGTGGGGAAGTCTAATCCCAGGTATCTTTGAATACTGTTTAAAGTAGCTGGAGTGCTGGCAATCAAGGCCAATTTCCAATATCCCCAGTGAGTACTGGAACCTTTCTTTGAGTTAAACAGGAAAGTCTCCCCTCTCACTAGCTCTTGTTTAGGGCATGTGTTTGGAGGTCTTGTCTAATCATACCCACAAGGTCAAGCTCTACAAGGAGACTGTGGTCAGGTGACTGTGGCTGGAGGCCAGGTGCCCACCTATCACTGCCCTTCTTAGCTACATGGAGGAGAGAAAATATAACAAAAGGCTCAAGGGTTGGATAAGGACATGGAGAGATCACTCACCCATAACTGTCACGGGCAACACAAACTCGGGAAAGATTACTACCAATCAAATCAGAATAGGGATAATTAGGAAATAACCCAAAACTTAGAAACACCTTCCTCCCACCCTTCCCTTCTACTGCAGAGTTCAGATGGGGCTCTGGGAAGATAAGGTATAAGCACTGAAATCACCTCAGTGATCTGAACCTTGTGCCCATTCACTGCAAATTGCTCTGGCCATGACCTTAGTGCCAATCAACAGCCCTGCTGCCAGTAGTGCCACCCAGGCTTCTTGCTGCCCTCAGTACCTTCTCTTTCCCTCAGTATGGTTTTAAAATACCATTTTAATGTGCAAATAGGACTCCAGAAATCATCTTGAAAGTTCAATTCCAGAACTGACTACTTCACAGCTCTTGGTCCCAAGCTGCATACTCATCCATGGCTGGGCTTCCAGTTGGTGTAACTCAGAGTTCATCAATCTCATCCTGCCTTGCTGGTGGCCTGGGAGGTCTGCTTGCATGCCTTGCCTTCTATAGATGAGGGCTTGAAATCCTGGCTTTGGCGCACCACTGCATCTTCACACCACCTGCTGAGAGCACGGGGAGCCTCTGAGGCAGGTCCCCCACACTCCTGGAGCAAGGGAAATAAATGGCCAGCAGTTTCTCAGGAGGGCAGTTCTTCTCTAGCCCTGCACACATCTGAAAGTGCAGGCTTGCTGTGCAATGCATGTGAGGCTTCATTCACAGAGCTCAGGTGAGGGACTGAGACGTTGCTGTTCATCAAGGAAACCTGAGCAGAGGGCTAAAAGCTGAGTTGAAATTGTTTGGGTCGCAGGATAATGTTTGGTGGAAAAGTGCTAGTTGGGTCCTATTAGATATCCCACAAAATCAGGTGGTTTTGAAGTATATTATATTTCCTTTTGATTTATCAATAAATAAACCAAAGTTTCTTAGCCTTCAAGATATACACAGAGGCAGAGGCATTGACATGAGTGTTCAGAGCTGTAGACATACAGGATACTCCAATGAGCCACTGAGGAGCATGTTGGTCTAGGGGGTCATTTCACACTTCACTTGCTGCAAAGACAGGAGGGCTCCAGACAATGAGAGCAGCTGCAATGGATCTGGTCAGATCTCTATCTGGTTTGGTACTGTGTTTCTCAGATTGGCTAAAAATGGGATGAGCCTTAAGAATGGGTCAAATAGTCCTTATTGTAGGCTACTAGCTTTGAGTCTCAGAGCCCACGATGCAGTTGTCTCCCATCAATCTGTCCTAGATCTCTTGAATCCATACGAGCATCTGCAATACCCTCTGGCAGGACTTGCAGCTTAACTATTAAGGCTATTTAGTGAAGAGCTGGGGAAAAAATTAGAAGATGAACTATAGTAACAGTACTCCAGCTGCAACTTGATATCCAGCATCATGCAGTGACCAACAAACCCTCTCTCCAGAGTATGTGCAAGCCAGAGCTGCAAACATTTCCGTGGTAACAGATGACTGTGTAGTTGCACACAGCAACTTCCTGCCTGGCATCAATTCCTTGTGTTGTTTCCACAAAAGAGCCACATGGCTGGGCTCTGGTATTTTTTGACCCATTCAGAGAAATTTCTTTGAATAATACAATTTTATCCTATGCTATGGAAGCTTTGGAGAAGATTTCCAGGAGCTCCATACTTACTGATCTTAAGTCTGACATCCTCAGCAGGACAAACGTCTTGCTCAGAACTGGGAACGCCTGAAGACTTTCTACATCTACATGATGGAAGTCTCCAACAGCTAATTCTGATGTTTATGTACACATTTCTGTGCATTAAGAGCCATCTGGTCCAAAAGCTTACTTCCTTTTGTGTGTGAGTGGAACCAGTCTGTTCTGGCTTGTTAAGGTAAGGGCAAAATCCTGAGTGCTGGCCCTGGCCCACTGTTCCCTTTCTGTATTTGTCCCTGAGGTAGGCTGAAGGTCCATCATCTGAATCCTTCCTAGTAATTATCTGAGTTTTACTGATTTTATACACCTAAACAAGCAGCAATTACAAAACATGTATTTGATTTCCTGCCCTAAATCAAGCAGTCTTGTGGTATGCCAAGGTATGAGACATTCAGGATATGGTTCTTTTCTAGGGCTTCCTGCTCCCTTTCCAGTACCGCTTTCTGTCCTTCCCTAGTTCACACGCCTTGTCCGTGTATGCCAGCGCTGTATTCTGCCTGCATTCATCAAATCTTTCATCAGAACATGCTCAATCTTTAAACAGTTTATTGCACTGAGCAATTTTAGGTATTAGAAATCAGCTCCAAATTCCACCTGGAAGGCACCATGTCTCCTCATCCAGGGAAGCATGTGAAGACTCACCTGAAAGCAAAAATGAAATGGAGGCAGGGACCTGGTCTGAGCCATCTGCCTCAGCAGCAATGGCAGAACACAGGGAACCTTCTCCAGTGCCACAGTAGATGTTTCATGCACAAACACTACTGTGGGAATGTGCCTGAGGGTAAGTAACATCCACTATTGTCTTCTTACTATAAAAGCCCCACTACTCAGCCAGCTGTAGCTGTGGAACATTTCCTGGTTTCAGGTGCTGTATTAAAAATAGAATCCTAATTTTTTAGAAGCCATTTTTAGAATGTTAAATGGTGTCAGGTCATGAGCCCAGATTGCAAACTTCCTTGTCTGTCCTGTCTATTTGATAGGATGGGTAACAGCATACCTCTGGCCTGAGGTTACACACAGGTTGCCTCAATAAGAAGGAAAACTCATCAGTTCTAAAGCTTCTCTCTAGTTCCAGGTCTGTGATGCCCGTTCTCCTGGCCACAGTGCTGAATCTGACCTATCTCATAATATTATTTTTCCACTTGACTTCTTTTTCTTCATTGTTTTCTTTATTTTCTTCTGCTCTTTCCTTCCTGAAAAAGAAGTAACCTTTGTATAAGGATAAAAATCTGTATACTCTTTTGCAATGCTGAAGAAATCTTCAGGGCTCTCAGCTATGAAAATCTAATTTATCAGGTTTTTTTCCTGTTTCCCCATCTCTCTTAATGGATCTCTTATGCATTTATAATGTAGTCAGTACCATGGTATCTAGGGACCTCATACAGAATTTATAAAGCAAACATTTTTTTTTTTTGCAAAAGTTTCTACTTCTGGCTATTGCCAATCTCCAAATCAGACTGTTCTCTTTGATTTGCAAAGGAAGCCAAATTGTCTGTTTTATATTCCCAGCATAGACTGTCTCTCAGTACCCTAGCTTTGCATTTGTGGGATAGCAGAGTCAGGTTCACTGTAATTTATTTTAGCAGCTATTAACTGTAGAATTACCTGTACTAAACAGAGCTGGCTGTTTTTCCACCACTATCAGCTCTGGCAGTTCCACAGTTCCATGCAGAGCTGTGTCTGAGGTAAGACCCCAGAATATGTCACTACACCTTGAAATTACTATATAATTACTATATAGAGAAAATAATTTAGTGTTGATGAGGAGTGAAATTTTAGATTTCCATGTCAGAGCTGTAAGCAGCTGTATGCTGCAGGGACCTGCAGGGAATAGCTTCCTATTCAGTACCCCAAATAGTTCAACTGCTGCCTGCAGGGTGACCAACCCTTCACAAACACCTAAGGTGTGCACAAGTTGTACTCATTCTGGGTCTGAGTCTCTAAAGGTGAGCTCTGTAATACTGAAGACCTTTATTGGGTCCAGTTTTTCGGTTCCCAGTATAATCCAGCAGTAACAGTGTATTTGTTTTTTTCACTCCACAGTGGTAGTGGGCAATGTATTCAAGAGTTGATAGCGACCGGCTGAACACCAACCAAGGCCTTGATGCGCCTCTTGCTCCAAATCACTGTACTTGAAATTTTTGCTACACCTGTCTTCCAAAAACAATGTATGTGTAACAGCATCCAACAAGAAACATTCTTTCAATATTCACAGGGCTATTTGCACGGATTTTTATTTCCTAAGTAAACAAAAGAGTTGACCAAAAACCCCAAGCCCAGTGCCAAGGATGGAAACATACTCTGGGTCGTCCGCCTGTTTGCAAAGAGACTTAGAATAGCTGCAGGGCAGCACTGAGGGTGATCTGCTGCTCTTTAGGGCTACCTCTGAATTTGAGATTGAACAGAAAGGGATCTACAGAAGTTTAATAAGAACACTGATAGGTAAGCTGCAAAATTAATGGATTAAATAATGAATTGGAGGAAGAGTCAAAATTAATTTCCTTTTGTTTAAAACTGCCCCCCACCCCAACAAAAAGGTGCCACTCAACCATCACTGTACTCAGCTAGTCAATGTACTAAAAGCTCGAGCCATGGTCAGTGCCCTTCTCTGCAGCTCTGGACACTGGATTGCTACTGACATGTCTGCCAGCCCCCCTCGCAGCAACTGCTCCTCCACTTCCCAGCAAAGTCTTCACTTAACAAGTCCCGGCTTGTTAAGAGTAATGCTGGGACTGTTCCATGAGGATGGATGCAACCTCCTCAGCAATTTCTGTGAGGAGCAGATGTGCAGATTTGTCCTCCTCACCACTCTGCAGAAACACTTTCTTCTTTATCTCCCGGGTTTGATCCCACTCACACAGGAACCCTCCATTAACTTGACCTTACTGGAGATAAGTTTGACTAAATACAAATATTCATGTAAACGAAGTCTTCAATTATGTCTCTATAAAATAATGTCTTCAAGTATAAACGGCATTTTTAATAGCTTGCTGAATAAGTGATTAAAAAAATGACAATGTAAAAGGTATTAATAATTTCTGCTAATATTTCTCATTTCTATTAAATTATTGAACTACAAATAATCCTAAGGGTATTTTCTGTAAACTCTGTTGCAATTTCTAGCTAAAAAAAGCCAGCCTTGGAAGAAGCTGTATTGAAAAATCCCCATGTAATTCAAGAGGGTAGGCAGAAACTGAGAAGTGATCAAGGCATGAACAAAAACATGAAATGGAAATGATCATCCAAACCAGCAAAATATATTTAAGTAATATCACAAATGCACTCAAAAATCTACGTACAGATCTAAAAACTGTAAATCCAGTAAAAATCCTCCCACAAAAAGATACTCATAAACAAGAAAATTAACAGTTTCATTGCCCAGTTTTACAGAGGCGCTTTACAGCGAGCATAGCGTTAACTATGCCTTTACAAAATAAACAAAATTATTTCCAGGAAAAAACTGAACTGAAGACTGGACGACCACAACTACAAGGCATACAAAGCATAAGGAACTGCAAATAACATAACTCTAGTAGTGCAAAAATGAAGAACAATGGCTTTTTTTCCCCTCCAGTACTTGTTCAGAGGAAAAATACTACTGTGAATATGCAATTTAAACCCTTGTGAAAGACTTAAATTTATAGGCCTCACTCAGTGCATTTGCATGTTTCAGCAAGGGTGATACTATAGAGGAGGTAAATGAAGCAAAAAGTCAACATAAAATTACTGCTGTGACACAAATTTGTTACAATCTTTATAACAAAATGTCTGAATATACATTTCAGAGACAAACTTACAAAAAAAAGTAGATTTTTGTCTACCCAGAAATTTGTACATCTTACTACTAAACAACTTGTACTTAACTGATAGAACACGTAACATTCTTTGGAATTAGATATGGGTTTCTCTTTCAAGCATTGCTCCCATTTTTTTATACAGGGGACAGAAGAGGGATAACTCCTCACACAGGAGCTCCTGGTGTTTGTTCCTCAGGCTGGGCAGAGACCTGCAGAGAGGCATGAGCATGAGGAGCTGGAGAAAAACTCCACCTGGAAATGTAGGTCATGGTAGGATGCCTTGAAGTAAGTTACGGTGGAAGAATTAATGTGGCTGAACTCATAGCCCTGTTTTGATTGTGCTAAAAATACACAACAGTCTCTTTGTCCAAAAAGGCTTCATAATTTGAGTATCTGTAAACATTTATTTAATTTGAATCAGCATTTTCACCATGGCTTTGCTGTTTAAAATAAATAACAAAATCAGAAGTAGAAATACCTTAGCTCATGTTACAACTATTTCAAAATCAGAAAACCAAAGGTCTTTAAAACTGAAGCAAAAACTGAAAAGACATGATTAGTTTTGCACATAATATTTTTGCTATATTTTTAGCTGGCTCTTTAACCTTCAGCTAACAGCTGAAGATCATCGAGTCTATCCTAGAAAAAAAATCTAAGACTTTGACAAGTAAACTGGAAACCATTTAAGAACCAGAGGCAAAAGAGCAGCACCATTTGTTGCATTTATTCTGCTCAAAGCTAAGCCTATCACTGCACCGCACAGTGAACCCTGCTCAGAGTGTCAGGACACGTCAGGAGTCCCATCTTTCCTCTTCCCCTTCATGTACAAAAGATACAGATAATATCCCTGCAAATGCAACAGTAGCAGGTAGAGATTTACCCACTAAGATTTGTCCATTATAATTAGCAGGGAGTGTTGTGGTTGATATTCAAAGCTTTTCCAAAATAGAAAGGACTAACTGCTTGACTTCAAATGTTCACAGGGTGACTATCAGGTCTCTTTATGGAGACTTCATGAAAATTTTCCAAGGTTCAAGTTGTAACAGTTTATGATAAAATCAGATGAACTTTTACTGAAAGAACAGTCAAAATAATGGTGATTTTACAAACCAAATGACTGCCTTTAAGCATCTATACCCTAGGGTTGTTGACAAAAAATGGAAGGCAATGATTTCTGCAGAGCAGACAGTGCTGCTTTACTGCAACATCAGATTCTTGTTCAACTCAGGTATCCAACTGATATGCTTGAACTAGGAGATTATGTCCCCAGGCCAGGCTCCAGAGCATGGCATAGAACAGAGATGCCCTAAGGTTATTCAAAAGACATATGGAACTTGTCTGCTTCACCTCTGGCATATGAAAGCAAACCCAAAACAAATGTAATGCACAGTCACGGGAAAATTCATCCTAAAATAGAGATCAAATCAATCTTCCTCTGGAAATATTTACTTCTATTTATTAATGAGCAGTGGTGCACTTCAGGTTACTAGACTGAGTTCAGATGTCTGGCTTTTGGAATTTAAATAAGGTAAGTCCTAAATCCGGCTCCCACATTAGGAACTTCAGTTGGATACTTGAAGTTAGATGGTGTGAGTATCCTCTGTCCTTACCCCTGGAGTCTGTGACAGAGCTGCAATCACAGCATTTATTTAGGGAAGACAAAAAGGCACTGAGTTTTCCTAGGACATCTCATTTATCTCTCATTTATTGAACCTCTTTTTACATTATGGAAGGGGATGTAAAAAGATAAACGCAAGTGGGGGGTGGTGTCTTGCTAAAAGCCATTGTGCAATATACAATAATGAAGAAATGTAGCAGCTGCCACTTGTAAATCTGAGAAAATCACCATTTTAAAGTTGGTGGGTGCAAATTGCTTTAGTTATTGTAGATCTCATTATTTATTTTGGGAGTTACTGACATCAGATTCTCTAACTTAGCTACATAAAAGGTTTCAAATGGCATTAAAAAAAGCCATGCTGACAAAGACTTTAATATAAAGACTTACTCTACTATTTGCATGAATTTGTTATTTTAGACAAATAACAGGTACTACCTAACATTTGTATTAAAATATTGAAGGAAACAGTAAAAATTAAATTCCAGGTGTACCTAATTGCACACACATATGCAAATAAAACACCACAAAATGTACTATCTTAGCCACTTAGTTGTTTGACTCCTTATCTTCCATACATGAGAGATGAGATCAGAAAGCTACACAGTTTCTCTGACTGAAGGAAAGGCTAAGACAGGATTTTATAGTCCCATGCAGCTTTGTGCCTGGCAAGATAAAAATTAGGATTTATGAATGGGAGAACAGACTTAAGCAATACTCAGGATTCACTCCTGTTCTAAGGGAATAATCCCTTCCTTCCAATGAACTTTGCTTATGGTTTTAATAGACAATAAACTCATTGACTCAACCCTGTACTCAGCATTTTGCAGAATCAAGGTCTTAGGCACAGCAAAGACTTCAGATAAACACAGAAGCAAGGCAACACTTGTATATCCATTTTTTATCTATAGATTATTTTCTTCATTACATACCTTGGGCTTTGTTTTGTTCTCTTTAGGGTAGTTTTTTTAAAATACACCTTGTAAGAGCCTAGAAGAAACAGAAACATCCTAACAGGTGAGGGGAAAATGCTCAGCGCAGTTTTTATTCCATGTATGAATTAACCACTGGGAATATATACCCCAAGATCACCAGTAAGGTACTGAATGTTGAAAATACCACTGAACGTTTTTAAAACTCACTTCAGAAAACATTGTATGAGCAGCACCAGAACATTAGAGGGTTTTCTGATTTTCCTGTTTTCTGTGGCAAATTTCCACTCATAGCAGTAGAGAACTGAGGCCAAGCTGAAGATGTAGAAGTAAATAATAAATGGATTTTTGGTAGCTACTTATCTAGAGTAGCTAGTCTTCTTTTTTTTTTTTTTTTGGCTCAGTGCTATTTTATAACACCCTTGACACCATCACATAATTTCAAGAACATGTAAACTGACTGGAGCATTAGCTTGGCTCCTTTCCTGTATTTGACCTGTACAGTGGACATAAATGACAGATGAACATACTGTAACATTCCCAGGAGCTCTTAAATTCATGTCTCCGAACAAAGGCTGCTCTAAGAAACACATACCAACATATGAACTATCTCCAAAATGTATGGTCATATTAAATAAGTCTCTTACATATGTACATACAGACCAGTAACAAAACTCAACATAATCCTACCCTCTTCTGTTTAGGATTGCAGTTTCTAACTGTTGCATATAGTACAGCTGCTCAACAGGCTGAATAAAGTGAATGCAGCAGACTGTTTCAGGGAAAAAGTCATATAAAAAGCTGTAACTGTGGTACAGTGAGAAAGTTCCCAGAGCTCTCACTTCATTTTCTCTTTGGTTGCTAATTAGGATTTGACTAGTTTGAAACCCTGTCCTGTGTCCAGCACTGTGGGAAGAAACCAACTCAATTTCAGTCTTTTCAAGCACCTAAAGCACGCCTTACAAACCCAGAACAGATTGAGACCACAAAACCAGTTTGCCAAATGTACTAATGGATAGGTAATGCGTGGGAAGTACATCATCCAGTGTTTGGCAACATCACTTCCCGTTGGCAAATGCAAAGTGTAGTCGCTCCAGTGCTTTGACACACCATACACTGCTTTCACAGTACGTCCCTTTTCAGACCAGCTGATGCTGCTGTCGGGGTTACAGTTGTACTCAACCCATTGCCTGGTGAAGTCACCAAGCTGAGGAGGATCTGCTTCCTCGATGTCTACAACTCTGGCCATTTCTGCTCCTTGCACAGCAACATACTGGTCATTTACTTTTCTAACTTCTTTAACCCAAGGCTGAGCGTTCTCACAGTCCAAAACGATGATCAGCCGAGAACAAAACGTGCCGTTTTTCTCTCTCCACCACTCCAACAGTGTGTCAAGTCGTACAGCATCACCCCCTGCCACAAGGACAAAAAGCTTTAATATCAGGATGAAGAAACAGAAACTCTGCAGAATTTTGACTGGTTTGACTAGTTCTAAGAAAACCTTACTTTAACAATTTGGACAGATACCTATAAACAGACATTTTCAATTGATCCTCTCTGTCTGTAACTACTGCAGATCTCCAGAGAAGTATGAACTGATTCCACCTGACTTGTGGAAGAGGAAGCCACTAACTCACCCTTGATTAAAAAAAAAAAAAAAAAAAAGGAATTCCTTCACAGTATGAAAGAAATTAGTCTCTAGAAATACATAAACAAGTAAAGAAAACCTAACACAAAGTTTATTTTGTATTAAATCTTAAAAATTTTACGAACGAGAAAAGGAACAAAATACATGCTTGCAGTTTCAAAGCACAATGAGAAAGTCACCTGCAGGCACAAAAATTCACAAAACTAGAAATGAAGATATACTTGTTTTCAGAGCTTCAGGAAAATTGGTATGGATTTACAATTCAATGAAACAAATCTCATAGGAATTTTTCCACAATATTTATTTCCTATCATTGCAAACAGATTGTCCAGCTTACAACTTGAGTGTCCAACTTCTCATGTTCTGTCTCAGTTCTTGCTCTAACAGGGCTTTGGAAGAGGAGGTTGCAATTAAAACAAGTTACCAGATGGGATCCATCCGAGGGTGATGAAAGAACTAGCAGATGAACTCGCTAAGCCACTCTCCATAATTTGCCAACAGTCCTGGCTTACTGGTGATGTACCACAAGACTGGAAATTGGCTAATGTGACACTCATCCACAAGAAGGGCAGGAAAGATGATCTGAGGAATTACAGACCTGTCAGCCTGACCTCAGTTCCGGGCAAAGTCATGGAACAGATAGTCCTGTGTGGTATTACACAGCAACTGCAAAATGACCATGTTCTGGGCTCCTCAGTTTAAGAGGGATGTTGAGATCCTTGAGCGTGTCCAGAGAAGGGCGACAAGGATGGTGAAGGGGCTGGAACACAAGCCCTATGAGGAGCGACTGAGAGAGCTGGGATTGTTCAGTCTGGAGAAGAGGAGGCTGAGGGGAG
>WEKX01024777.1:18629-46355 GCA_013390025.1 Pitta sordida
ACTTGGCGCTGGTCAGACCACATCGTGAGTACTGTGTCCAGTTCTGGACTCCAGTTTAAGAACGATGTTGAGCTGCTTGAGAGGGTCCAGAGAAGGGTGACAAGGATGGTGAAAGGACTGGAGGATGAGCCCTATGGGGAGTGGCTATGGGAACTGGGGTTATTCAGTGTGGAGAAGAGGAGACTCAGAGGAGGCTCCGAGGTGACCTCATTGCTGTTTACAACTACCTGAGGGGAGGTTGCAGCCAGGTGGGTGTGAATCTCTTCTCTCAGGCTGAGACATTAGAACAAGAGGACATGGCCTTAAGCTATGCCAGGGGAGGTTTAGACTGGATGTTAGGAAGAGGTTTTTCACAGAGAGAGTGATCTCTCATTGGAATGGTCTGCCCAGGGAGGTGGTGGAGTCACCATCCCTGGAGGTGTTTAAGAGAAGACTCAATGAAGAACTCAGTGACATGGCCTAGATGGTGGGAGGCTTGGATGGATGGAGCGTGGTGCCCGTAGTACCACGCTTGTGGGCCTGATCCCTGGGTGGGCGTTCACTTGGGAGTTGGACTAGATGATCCTGTGTGTCCCTTCCAACTCAGAACAACCTGTGAACCTATAGCGCGGAGTCCCTCTGCTTAAGTGTAATGGATGTTGTAGGATCAATGTTGCTTTGAAATGCAAACTACCCACTTATGTGCTTAGGGATAACATCTTGTAAACAAGCAAATACATCTCAATTGGCTCCATAGTAATATTAAATGTGAAGAACTGGCATGTCTACATTTTGGCCAACTGGAGTTTGACAATAAGAACACTCTAATTTGAAAATGTCAACTTAAAAAAAATGAAGAAGAACGCTATAAAAATGTGATTTTGAATAGTGATTTAGAATAACTGCCTTTTAATTCCAGCATGATTTTCAGTGTTTAAATATTGTTAGCTGCGTATTTCAGCTCTTACATTTCTACCTGAAAACGGGGACAAAGAAGTGCTTCATATTAATAGCTCAGAGTTAAAGCATTGCACATGATATTGCAGTTAAAGTAAGAGCAAAATTACTGGGTTGCAGCTGTCTCCAAAAAAATTGTGAACCTGGAAAATTTAGTTATCAAAGAAAGCCTCTAACACACAAACCTACAGTAATGACTTGTCTTCGTATATGATCCCCAAATTGCTGTAGTTATTTACAGCAGAGACTTATATAGAAGCACTTCCCCTTTCCTAGGTATGCCTTCTGTGTCTTATCTGCAAAACTTTCTTTATTCACATTTCAAAGGCTTATAAATAAATTTTATTTTAGCGAAGCTATGCTAGAGTGCAGGTGATTTCAAAACAGCATTGGACAGAATTGCCCGAAGAAAGCCATCTCATCCTTCACAGACACACGCAAACACATGCTCAGCTTCTAACCCCACTGACCTCGAACATATGGACTTATCAGTCAGTGCAAGATTTAGGCACCAAGCTGTGTAAGGAATCCAGGCGTGTGGCCACTTCTGGCTCTTTGGCAGGTTTTGCAGGCTGACAGTTAAGCTGACAGTTCCAGCAACAGAGACAAAGGTCCATTAGCCCAGCTCATGCCTTTGCTTTCACTCAGAACATGACCTCCCAGGTCGTTTGACTGCTCATACTTTATGCATGACTAGTTAACAGTTTCTTTTATACACCACTGTGTTGCATCTCAGCTTCTAACAACTGAGAAACATCATTAGTGAATTAATAAATTCAGTAAGCCTCCTTCGAAAGATGTCATCACAAAGCAGAGACTATACTGCTACTGCTGTGCTGTACCATGGCACAAGCCAGCATGAGAAACTACTTTTTCACTTAGATATGAATGTTTTATTTCATTGTTGCCATCTCTCTTCATCCTCTCCAACGGTCAGAGGACAGTACACAGTACTGGAGTTGATGACCAAGGTTCCATCTGTCACAAAATGCCACTGGGGCACAATTACACAGTTAAACATGTCTTCATGTTCAATTCATATTCCAAGCTACATGCTAGATGCAGGACTAGTGCTATCTGGAAGGAGGATCATGTTGCACTCCACAATTTAACTAATATTAATCATAAAAAGAGCACGCAAGTCCTGTGACAGCAGCTTGTTCCTCTCCTTTACTGGACTATAAATGTATCCAAGCAGAAGCTGAAGATGTGCTTGGACAGAGAACTGAAAAAGAGCTTTGTGAGAAAGCTGAACATCACTGCATTTACACACTATCTTTTAGCACTGGAACTTTCTTTTTAATTTTAGCAGTTACCTCAGCCCTTATTCTAAAAGTGAAGACAGTTTAATATAAGCTATAGCTACCTACAGAGGCACAGAGACCTGAGCTCCACTGTCATACTCCAGGCTGGCCAGTTTTAGGCCAGGACTGGGCTGGAAGCTGTCCAGTTTTTGCAGCAACATTCAGCTCTATATATGCCAGAAAGCTGACCGTGTCTACGCTGCTGACTGGAGCACACGAGGGGTGGAATTTTATTGCTTAGCCTGCTCCACACAAGGTGTGCACACACTCAGGGATTGCACAGGGTGGCAGCTGCTCTTCTGCACAAACCATCATATTCCAGAAGAAGTCATTCAGCACACACACTGCACTTCACCACTTGTGCTAAGCTCAGCACAGATGAAGCCTTTGAGAAAAAAACCCACACACTGCTCTTCAGCAGATCAAACGGCTCAGGCATGGAGCTGCACCTTAGCAGGTATAGAGCCTCCAGATGGAAACTGACCTGGGCTTAACACCTACCTCACCATGACCATACACAGAGCTAATATCTATCCGTCTAACTTGTTGAAGAGCAGTGCACATGCACGTGGCAAGAGACTGCTGACAAACAGCTAAGAGCTCGCAGGCAGAGCACTACCCAAGAGAATTAATTCCATCTCAGTTGCAAATTTTCAATTATTTACCATGAGACTCACTTTTTGCACACAGTAACCTCAGACAGTTCCCTACAGCAGCAGAGCAAGGCTAAACATTCCAATGACTCAATAGCTTTAGCAGGTAGATAGAAATGGCAAAAACAGAAGACACAAAAAATGGGCCAAGGGGAAATGGTCAAGTCTATGCCGAGCATATGAAAAGGCATTAAACTGGCCCTTCACATAGCGGTTTATAGTCTTGAGGCTACGCTGTGCCCACAGTCACCCAAAGTCTAGAACATCAGCAAACCACAGTTATTTTAATGATACAAGGTTTGCAAATATGTTTGAAGATCTGCTTTTCTAGTGTGGGTTGTATACCTGCCTCCTGTTTCTGTTATTGTATCTTTTACAAAAAAACCCCAAGCATATCTTAAGGACATAAATACAGTCCTTCATGACAGTGTAACTGACACACTGACATAGAACACTACATAATTCATCCTACCATGTCCAAGGAAAGAGAAAAGATTATTTTTGTTGATTACAGGGAACAAATATTCCTCAAAATAGCAGGGGAAATCTGTCTTTAGAGCAGGAGGGGGTTATTTCACTTTTATGGGGGGAAAAGAAGTGATCCTTAAAGTTAAACTGTCGAATATGAAAATCATGTGGGGTGAAAATCAGGGCAATTTGAAACTGTGTTTAAACTTCTAAGAATACATTTGTGGTCAACAATATTCAGACAATTTTGAGAGCAAGTGAAAGATAAGTTAGCTGCAAAAGGATTTTTATCAAAGTGAATGAATACTAAAATGATAAAATCCAAGAAGTTGATGCCTAAAACCAAAGGAGATTAAAGTCATCAAAGTAACATACCTGACTGCCACAGGTAAGGGAAGAACAGTTTCTTTTCAACAACTTAATTGCATACAAAAGGGGTATCTATATTTCTTCATTCTCTCCACCAGCAGAGGTAGTCAGCCTGCAACCTGGCCTATTTTCCCAATTCCTTGTAGCCTCTAAGCCTCTAACAGTCATGCTCTGTAATATTACCCTTTCCTATTTTTCCTGCCAGGAGCTTGAATGAACCTGTTCTCCAAGGACTAGTGATTCTTTGCCATTCTAGACAGCCGACAGAATAACAGAATCACAGAAAATTATGAGTTGGAAGGGACCCACAAGGATCATCTAGTCCAACTCACCATCTAATACCCATACAGCGACCGAGGGCACATCCCAAAGCATAATAACAACCTAGATGCCTCACAACCTAGCAGGCCACTCCGAGCTGGAGGGGGCCCAGGGTCATCCAGCCCTCACCCCCCAATAGTAAGTATGACCCAAACTTCAAAGTTTTGCAATACAATATGATTTTTTACAGAATGAATGGATTTGGAAAGTTTATCAATACCAAAACTGTTAATAAAAAAAATTCCCAAACCAGTTACCTGCCAGTGCCCATTCGCCAGTGCCATGTGAGTGACCACTGTAATATAGAATGTAGGTATCATGCCTGGGTCCATCTGGTGTTCGAAGTTCAAGAAAAGATTTGATCTTGGAGTGAAGGGTATCGAAGGTCAGTCCGCTTGTAGAGTAGTCACAGCCATATGTCTCAATCATGTGATATGCAAAAAATCTTTGGATGGCATTAAGCATACCAGTAGACCTCAGATTTAACTCTTGTACATGCTCAGGTGGAAGAAGAGTCGGTTGGCCATCAGGACTAAAGAGAAGGTAAACAGCTCTGATTATGGTTTATACAGTGAATCCCCGCTGCATTGCGACCTCTCCATTACAACCCCGCCCATTTGCGAAGCTAATTTTTCACAATTTTGATTCAGCTGTCTGCGAGTTTAGCCAGCCGATGCATGCACAGTGCCTCTGCTCTGCCGAGGGGCGGTACCACGGTGCCTATGGGGCAAGACTCACCCCGCCCTGTGGGGAGGGGGCTCGCAATGGCGGCACCGTGCCCCCATCCCTGACCCGGGAAACTGTTCCACGAAAGTGCAGCAAGCGAGGTCAGGCAAGTGCTGTGTGCTGGGAGGGGGCANGGGCTGCCAGCGCGGCATGGACGCGGTGCTGGGGTGCCCAGGCGTGAGCACCGGGGTCGGGGGGAGGGAGCATATGCATATGCATGAGACAAGGGGTTAAAAATGGGTGGCAAATCTGGGCGGGGTGTTTTTGGCACCTGACAGGGCTGAGGACACTGCTGTTCTTCTTTCCTTGGGTCTTGGGCCAAAATAAACTAACCACAGCTGACTACATGGGTGCATAGTTGTAAATCAGAAGATCAAAAAAACATTTTGGTTTTTACACTATTTAAGATACAGTGATCTAAGATTAGCACACTAACTTTGGTTTCTTTGCCCGTTATTTTTTTTCCTAATCCACTAAACATACTGAAACTGGGCAGTTTTCATAAACTGGGCAGCTCTATTTTTAAGATTCCTGTTTCAACTGACTACTCTGTTTCTTTTGGAACTTAAACAGATAATTTACATAGCCCTTGTTTACCATTTACCACACACCAATTTTAATTATATGGCTAAAGAAGCATTTGCAAGTTAAAGCTTAGAAAACCACACAAATTGGCAAATAATAATGGTACAAGATCTCCATCCCTAAGCATTTCTCATACAGTAATATTTATGTTGGAACAAAAATCAGCCGTACATTCTCAATACAAACATCTCACACGGAGTCCACTCACAAATCTAACTTCAATGTCCTGTAAATGTAGAACGTATTAGAATTCAAAATTGTTTTTAACTGATCTGTTTGGTTTATTACATCTCCTTATGTAAAATATCTGCTCTCAGTCAAAGGCCCTGATCCTCCTTTGCAGGAGATACAGTCTGCAGGATCTGCCTATGCCCACCTGGTCTGTAGAGCATTTGCAGGCTTTCTAAAAGCAAATTAATTAAATACAAAAAAGTTGGAGTTACTCATTTCGGAAGGTGAGAAAAAGGAAAAACAAAGAATCTGCCTATTAGTTAAATTTGTATTTACTTAGTATTGAAATATATAAGCTACAGAACTGCATTGCCTCCACAAACTATCAGTATATATGGTAACTATACCTGCAAAAGTTGGTGGGAATGACAACCGCATACCCAACACAGGTTCCTCCTAGGCAGTTTCCCAGCTCATGGAAAAGCCCATGAGCCATGGACTCCAGAGGTAAAACAATGAGAAACGCACTCATGAAGATCCCATTGGTTGGCTAAAAAAAAAATAAAGACATTTAAGTATTGCATGAAAAATTCTTCTTGTCTGTTGGTTACAGTTTTATGAACAGTTGTCTGTGTTTGATCACACATATTTGGGTCCTGAAACATGCAAAATATTATTTGGAATGTATTCTTATTTTCCACATATTACACTGTAAAGTACTCTAAAGACAAATAAAAGGCTTGGGGTGAAGACGGCTGGGAAGCAGGGACCACTCTTCCGAAAGGAATGCATTTGGAAACACTGGCAGCACAGGACTTGGCTATAAAAACCATGATCATAGCTTAGTTTTACCCATTTAGGTAAGAAAATCAAATGCCACAAAACTATTTTTGTATATAAAATAAGTTTCTCTGTAAACATCTGCAGAGTCAGGCCTTAATCAGTTAAGGATAACACAAAATATGATGCACCTGGCATGAGATGACAGCACACTATATTGCATTCATCCTCAGAAGAGTTCAAAAGATGTGTAGATGTGGCACTTATGGACATGGTTTAGTGGAGGACTTGGAAGTGCTGTGTTAACAGTTGGCCTTGGTGATCTTAGAGATTGTTTCCAACCTAAACTATTCTATGATTCTATGATCATTAAAAATATATTTTTAACTATTCTTGCATTTTAACACCAGAGAGTTTTCAAAACATTCTTTATGGAACACCATGTATCTAAGAATATTTGTGAATATTATTTCAATTAAAAAGACCATTCTTTATCAGTTACTTGAATGCTATATGAGAAGGAACATCCACTACAGGACTTTGTAGCATTCACAAAGCTAATAACCTATAGGAGCTTTCCTGTTCTGTAGGGAATAAGCAGTTTTGGAAAAGATTGCACTTACTAATACATAGCTGAACTCGGTAAAAAAAAAAAAGACAAAAAGAAGTTTCAATGATTACACCTCAATCACTAATACTAATAACATAAAAATGGACTTCTGAAATACCAGATGTCACTGAGAGGCAGAACAGATACAGATTCATTTTAATTATTTTAGTATCATGTCAATGGGTTTAATGAGGCACTAAATGTTTTAGAAAAGGTAGAAACAGTATTATAATATACAATTAACCAAGAACTTTAAACATCCATGGTGCATTTGTTAAATATTAATGTTTCTTATGTAGCAAAGGAAATAAATTCAAAGCTACAGATTTCTGTCTTGACAAGAGTCCTGTGATCTCTGACCTCCTCTGTGTTTTATTTGCCCTCTTTGCATAAATATGAAATATTTATGTTTTTTAAAAATCTGGATATTGCCTTAATATTTATCACTCAGTGATTCGATAAGGACTGGTAGTTCAACTTAAAACACAGTCAAAACTATTAATAATTTGGAAAGTAAATTATACCAAAAAAAAGACACCCAAACCAACTCAGTTCTTGTCGGCACATAGCACTAACTCAACTACATTTAGTTTTTAAACACACAGTGACCTATACTGAAATAACAGCTTTATCCATTTAATGAGATTCCTGCCTAAGGAAGAATACTGTCACTGGTTTTTAAAAGCATCCCATCATGCTTCTGATGGAAGGATCTCACCTATGTGTCCTTAAAATGGCAACAGCAATACTTCTAACCACAAATAAACACCAGAGTTGTAATGGATAGCACTAATTTTCCTCCCATCTATACAATTACCTGAAATCACCAGGAGACCAAATGCTCAAAACACTGTGACAATTATGATGCAACCTCAACTTGTTTCTTTGTCAAAAAGGAGAAAAAAAACCCCCTTTAACTAAGAGAATACATGTTTTGTTTCAAATGTATCAGCAGCAAGTGCTCCTTTTTGTTGCTCTATTTCCCCAATGCATTCCAAAAATGAAAACTACTCAGAGCAGCAGCAGTAAAATTGGGCAAGACTTGGTTAGCTTTTGTTCTATAGGAACTTTGTAAAATATAAGATTGATGAAACAGTGGAAATCTGTGGCTAAATTAGTTTCAAGATGTAGAATCTTGCCAAAAGGGTAATTTTCTCTAAGTTATAAAAAAGCAGGATGACTTGGATCCTGCAGAAACTAAAGGGTTTCTCTGGAAAACCTTCCTGTTCATGATCAGGTAGTCAGGGCATTTTATTAGCTTTGAACCAGGAGGTATTATAATAAATTTTACTGACAAATTGAGCTTTTCCAGCATATATAATACATTAGGAAAAAATTCTTCACAGAAAGAGTGATTTGCCATCAGAATGGGCTGCCCAGGGAGGTGGTCGAGTCACTGTCCCTGGAAGTGTTAAAAAAAGACTGATGTGGCACTTAATGCCATGGTTTAGTTGATGAGATGGTGCTAGGTAATAGGGTGGACTTGATGCCCTCAAAGGTCTGTTCCAACCTGGTTAATTCTGTGATTCTTCCTTTCTTGGATCTTGCTACAGCAAACTGCTCTGACACTGCATTAGTGTTTTGATGACGGTGAACATACTACAAAATAAAAACCACATTAGCTGATAAAAACTAGATCATAATATCCTAAATAATACTGTATTACTTTATATGAATTTCATTGTAGATGTTTTCTTACAACATGGCATTTTGTTCTAAACATTCCCTGCATTTCCTCAATCTCCTCAACACATGCACGTTATTAAACCCACAGTGTTCTGACATAAAGCAACTTGAAATTATCACAAAGACTCACTCCGACTACGTCTGACCACAGCACTTTCTCAACAGTTTCAATTTAGAAGAAACATGTCAGTAACAAATATTAAAAAGACTAATGATGATTAGAGCAGCTCTATAGTAGAATAATCAAAAATTTTAATTGTGTGATGCACAAAATGGCTAGAATTGTAAAAAACCTAAACTATAAGATTTTCAAATAGCAAAAAATAATACCTAATTTCATAATTATAGTAAAACTGAAGATAGGTTACTCCTTTAAGATAAAGAGCTAAAATGCCAGGTGGAGACTGTCAGTGCTTTATTAAATTCCAAAGATTTGATGACTGGTCCTTAATGGAGCAGATGGCCACAGATACACAGGCGGAGCCAGAAAGGGACTTTGTTCTTTCATCTGTTCAACCCATTTTCATTCTGTTTTTCATTGCACTGGCAATCTGAGCTTACAGTACATCCCTGTAATCTTAAATGGCTGATTCCAGAAAGACTGCTCAAAAATCAAACAGAGGATAGGAACCATCTAGGTAATCCAACTAGAAAAACAAGAGAAATCATTATTTCTCTTAAGAGATTTTTTTTGTCTTCGTCCTCTTCTAAAGAAAATACACAGTGTAGTCTCATTTCAAATAAAGTAGAGAATGTAAAAGAATAAAAATTCAGCTACATACTTCTTTTCTCTGATGACTGAAATGACAGAGAATAAAAGATTGATCAGATTTGTCCCAGCAAAACCACAAGTGGTTATCAGTTTAAAAGCATACTAAAAAGACTTTTTTTTTTAATACAAAAATCCTCAATCCTGAACTTCAGGAGACTTTGGAAGCAAGCTGCACACATAGATCAGACTCTTTAGACTTTCTTTCTTTCTTCACCAGAGATCCCCTTCAGGACCGGGGGCCTGTGGAAGTGGTGGTGACAGCAGCAAGGTGTGCTGCCACTGTGGATATGAGCAGGAAACCTGAGGTAACCCTTGGGACAGGACTGGAGAGAGAGAGGGAGAGAGAGAAGGAAGGCTGAGCATAACCACAGAGAGGAAGACAAAGCAGCAAAAATAAACAGGATATAGAGTGAGTTTGACAAGAAATGATGACCAGTGAGTAAAGGGGACTTAGAATCCAGCTAGGATTCCCCAGAACAGTAGGGAAAGAGGGAATAAAGGTGTTACAAAAGAACTGATGAGTCTATGAAGAAATAGTGAAGCACAGATATGCAAGTCAAGTAGACAAGGAGGAGAAAAATTGTCAGTGATGAAAAGGAAGGGGCGAACTAATGAAAACCAGACATGCAGAGAGGGAAAACAGCAGGACTGGCATGGCTATTTGTCCTGGTTTGGGTAGTTTTTTTTCCTCTGGCAGCGAGGGGGCTAACAGCTCCTGCCTGGGCCTCCGTTGCTGCCATGGAGACCAAGATCATGGAGCAGACAGAGGCACCTCTGTGAATAACATATTTAAGAAAGGAAAAAAAAGAGTAACAGCAAAGAAGATGGCCAGAGAGGAGCCTGTGAGACGCTGAGCAGCATGAAAGCACCACGGCCAGGCCGGCCGGAGGAGGGGTAGGAAGTGTTCCAGGCATCTCGCTGCTGCTCGTAGAATGGACCATTGTGAAGCAGACTGTCTGCCTGCAAACCTTTGGAACAGAGAGAGAGAAACCAGCGATGCAGAATCCACCTGAGGCCACGCTGAAAATGGAGGATCATGCTGCGAAGCTGCAGATGTCTTAGAGCCCAGAAACATGGAGCTGGAACTGAGAGCTCAGCAGAGATCCTTTGGACAGATGTTTTGTGACAGAATTGGATTGTGGTAGGATCTGAACCATGTACTTTGGGATGGGCTCATAATGAAGCAGCAAAGCCAGTGCTTAAAAAACTGCATCCTTTCTGTGACTCTCGGGCAACAGAGAATGGAAGAGCTGTCGCCCCTTGGGTCGAGATCTCACTTGGGAAAGGGTCATGAAAGACTTTTCCTCTCGTGAGAGAGAGAGAGGACTTTATGAAAAGGCAGGGAGATGGTTCCTACCCCAAAAGTGGTCAGAAATACCAACTTATGTGGCTTTTCCCCTACCCCTGTTCCCCCTTTGTCTCCTGGAGGAAAAAAGGGAATATGAGATCTGTTGTAAGGAGAAGGAGAGGTTGGGGGGAAAAAGGTTGCCTTTAAATGATGCTTCCAGCTCATAATATTCTGTGATTCTGTGTGATTCTCACATTAAGCTCTGATCTTGTTAATAAATAAATCTTTTATATTCCTCACTTGTAGTTTGCCTTGTTTTGCCTGTGATAAACTTTTTTTCCCAGTTCTTTCTCTGGGAGAGGTTGTGGGTGAATCTCTGGCATCCACCCAGGGTCAAACCACGACACTATTGGAAAAACTATGGGGAGACCAGAGGATGCAGCTGGGCCTTGGGGGGAAAAAACCCAACAAAAGCCCTGAACAAGCAAAGTCTGAGGAGGACTGGATTAAAAATACAAGCAAGAAAGAAAAGGCAGGGTAAAAAAAAGGAGGAAGAACCAGGTATGATTTACATTCAAAAAAGTTACTTAATCTGTGATGTTAACCAAAGTCTGTACAAGTAAATAGACATGTAACTGAGAAAACCCCTTACTATGGAGAAAATAATCTTGTTTTTAGAGAAGTTAAAAAAAGTCACCATCTTCGAATTTTAAGGTATTGTAAATTGAGCTTTAAAGAAACACCAGGCAACTACACCAGAATAAAGAACATAAGATTACTAACTTCCCCCCAAACAAGGAAGTACTCCTACATACAATAAACTGATTTGTCTCCCATAAATAATTTGAGTTAAATGGTACTCCATTTAAGTACTCAAACATATAATGCATACTATTATTTTACTAACCCATACAACTCACTAAACCCAAGAGTAATGTACTGAAAGTACTTCATTCCATTACTTTAATTGTTTCTATCATAGTTCATTTTCCTCTTGGTAAAGTCTTCCAGGAGTAATAATTCTCTCTGGCCAGTAATTCAGAAAACCTGTAGTGAACTTGGCACAGAGGACTTAAGAAAATCTGACTGTAAGTTTCTGAAACAAAGAGTGACTCAAACATTTCCAAGATCTCTGCTTGCAAATATCAAGACCTTCCTCTGCAAATTTTCCATCAATTTATTGGCTTCTGAAATCAATAATATGAGTCATTTGCCTGACTTCTACTGGACCTTGTCCCATCCACAGGCCTAATTATGAACAGGCAATGACTAATTGCTGAAATAAGTTGGCACTAACGAGTCTATTTATCTGACTGCAAGTACGCACAGAAATGTAACGGCAGATGCTGAACACTTCCTGAGAATTTTGCAAGGAAAATGTCCATATATTTCTACCAACAAGGCAAGGTGTCTTTCCTCTGTAGCTAGAGCAGGGATTATTCTCAGCAGATCATGTCCCAGATGAAACGCCCCACTGTTAATTCATTTTTTAGTGCAACCAACTTTAAGAAATTTTCATTTTTTCCCAAGCACCAGGAACAGAGTCTTTAAACCCTTGTCTCATTACAAGAGCTACGCTTCCCTTAAAGCAAAGGCCTTGGCAAACAGGACTTTTAGCCTGAACAGCTCTGTATCAGTAAGAAAATCACTCTCTATTCTACAGAAAGTACATTGACTTCACTTCAAAAAACTTTCCACAACAGTAAATTTGGTATTTTTCTGGCAATTTTAATCAAATAGAATACTTTTAACCGCCACTTATCAGGCAACTGGCTCTTTAGGTCTTGACTTTTCATACCCTTGAGATTTATATGAAGCACAGATATTAGAGTTATTAGAAACGTTAAGAGGGCACATTCAATGTGCTTGTAACAAAGTTTTCCATGAAAGAGAACCCCTCCCGTCCTCCACTCCATTTCTGGCTGTAACCTAAAGCACACAGCTCTGTTAGATTTCTTTTATATGCTATTGCTAATTATTTATAGATGCCTGTTAGGAAGCATCTCTCCAAGGCTCAGGGTTTTACCCAATTCTATTCATTATGCAGAAGGTCAAACAGCTGAACACAGAGTGATTTCAAGCCACCTCTCATGAAATGCAGTATCATTAAACAATGTACATCTTCAGTATATCTTCAGAGCGAGGAAAGGTGTAAGTAAAAAATGCTTCACCTTGCAGGAAACATTTAATAGGTTTCAAATACAATTCACACTTACTAAAAACAACTACATAAATCCCAAACTGATGTTGCAAAGACTGAAAACTGTTAATCTTACATACACAAAAAATACTTAAAATGATTTTTAAAAGTGCAAATACATTTCCAGAAACTGGTGGCTGAAGAATACTTGCCATTTCCAAGAAACTCTCAGGAAAAAATACAGTAAGTTAGAAAAATTTCTTTAATATAAGAATGCAAAAGTGGCTATATTAGGCTGCACCAAAGGTCCAACTACAAGAACATCTGGACTCCAAGGAGGCCAAATGGTTGCCTAGGAAAGATTTTAAGGATAGACCCAGCACATGTTTCCCTGGTACTCGAACCACTGGTGGCTCAAGGACTTCCTGAGCCAGATGTGGTTTCCAAATAGTATACAAACCTCAATGAATTTAGTTCCATGAACTTGTCCAGCTTTCTCCTGAGCCTCTGCAACTGCTGGGCACACATGACACTCCATGATACAAAGCCCCAGAGTTCACTCAGCACCATATGAGAATATTCCCACCCGTCTGGCTACAACCTGACCCTGCCAACGTGACTCCACTCAATATCTGCACTGAAATTGAACACTTATTGTCTCCTACCATTTATCTTGTCCCACATTAAACATAAAATATACTCATCGTGTTCTTACTTAGTTTTACTTTTTGTTGATTGAAGCACCCTTATTTATTCATTTCCTCCATGTAAACTCTGTCATGTCTATAATGAATTTCATCACCCTTCTCTGAACCTTTGCTTATTTTCTTATCTACAGGATAAGAAGCAAGTAAGAACTGCATAGTTATACAAAATATGAAAGCTATGGCTTTATACAGTGAATCACAGAATATTCTGAGTTGGAAGGGACCCACAAGGATTATCGAGTCCAACTCTTAACACTGTCTCCCTGGTGGGAATTGAACCCGGATCTCCCACACGCCAGGTGGAGACACTTACCACTGTACTAAAGTGGCAAAATGATACCTCCAGTCCTTTCCTAATAATTCCCAATATTTAATTTGCTTTTTTGATCACTGATAAATACTAAGCTGATGTTTTCATGGGAATCCTCTATCACATACTGATGTTAGCAGGTTTCTTTTCCTGCAGCAAAGTTTTCTTAAAAACAGAACAAACCCAAACAAAACCCTAAAATCCCAACCCACTAGATATTTAGCAATAACTACCACCTTTTTTTCAAGAAGAAAGGCAGAGATTGATTTCTAACAGTCTGATTTGTCTCTTAATTATTACAATACACATAAATCGCCATTAGAAAAGTATGTAATCACTGGAGAAGCTTGCTTGGCTGCATTACTGTCAAGACTGTTAGACCTCCTGAAACAGCAGACTCAAAAGTCCAGCAAAGAATTCTAGAATCTTAAGGCCTTGAATTCCCCTCTAAAAGAGGAAAACCCCACGAGTTTCCTTAAACCTCTAGGAAAAAAAGAAATGCCCTGGAGGAGGGTAAATCATGTGTTTACACATCATCACTTTCTTATTTCTAATTATTTTGAAATTTGACACTATCCAGCAAAATACAGAAAAGGCCACAGCTTCCTGCAATCAGTACAATAAATGATACATCCATTTATTAAATTATGTTCTGCACAGGTGTGATAAAATACGTCATTTTTCAGTAACAGATGAAATAGACACAGGTGATCTGCAAAGTGAATATCACAACATCTTTAGAAGTAGAAATACTTTTAATTGGAGCAATTGGTAATTCATCACTAACTAATCACTAATACATCACTGAATTAGCTTAAGCTAATTCATCACTAAAAATACATGGTGAAAGAGATATATTAAGATACACATAAATGCAATTATCTTTTTAAAAAAAGTTATATTAAAATCTCGATTTCCTGACAAGTGAAAGTATTTGGCCTGATGCCTTTCACTTTGACTGCTACAATTACTCCTCCTCAATAGGCCAATTCAAAACCCCTCCACAAAGGTGATGAGCAACAGCTTATCTGACTTACACACAGGATGCTGGAAATCGAAATTAGTCAGTAACAAATACTAAAATTTTAGCTGGATTACCAGTTTGGGTTTTGTGAACAGCCCTGCACAGGTCATTCCACAGAACAACTGCACTTCTTCAGAATTACAGTAATCCCTCAAATATCGCAGGGGGTCGGCTCTGGAAACATGCCGCAATAAGTGAAATCCGCAAAGTAGTGAGGGATTACTGCAGAACTCAAAATTAGCAGACAGTAATAACAGTTGCAGTCATTTTGGGGCAGAGGACAGTGGCCGAAAAAAATGACAATGACTCATTAACCACTGTGAGGAGAAAAGACTAACAAGATGGGTATGAATCAAACCCTCCTGGGTTACGCCCACAGCTTGCAGGAATGAGGCAATTCTAAAGGAAGCGCCCATGTGCTTTAAACTGATGGCAGGAGGAGGGGGAGTCCCTCCCACGAAGGGCTACACCAGGACACTCTGCACAAACCCGGCTAACACCCTGCAGTCAGGCTCTGGGCACCACCAAGAGAAATTGCCTCTTTCCGGGACTATATGGACAACTTATGTCCTTGATTTGTTCTGACTGCATTGTTAGGTGTAACTAGGTGGAGTGACTCCGTCCAAGGGCAAGAATAGAGAAACTAATAAAACTAACAGATATATATGGCCAAAAAGACCCCAAACCTTTTACTGAAAAGCAGTCAACTAGCATATAAAAATTATTCTCTGGCATTTTGATAAAATTATGCAATTGTCAGAATAAAAAGTATGGAAGTTACCAATACTAGCATGCTGGTAGTCCATCTTTATTGTTTCTTTCTCTCAAACCACTTTCCCACTTCTGTAGGTGCATCAGCACCTCCACTTCCTCTAAGTACATTTTGGGGATCTTTCTTCTCTTCTTCTTTTTTGGTTCCATTTCCTTCTGTCCTTTCTGCAAGTCCACACACCATAGCTATGAGTGCTGATACTTTTCCAAAGAAAAAGCAAAACTACCCAGCATTCCCCACAGGTTTGCCTGTTATCCTCTAATGCTCTTCATGCAAAAATCAAAGCCTCAAACCAAACGAAAAAGCAATACACAGAACCTTACAAAACAACTGTCAATTTCATCTTCCACCGATTTCTTAAACACCTTTCATTCACAATTTAAGAAAATCTGCAGGATTAGGAATTCTGAAGGAATGGGCAGGAAATTATTTTGGAAACACTACAGAGACATTTACACGAAATGGATTTGCCATAAACTATATTTTTATACATCATTCTATGTTCACAATTCATGTAAGAGATGCAGGGGTACAAAAATCATTGCTGTCTTCGTTCAGATTAACTAGAAAAAGGAAATAGACTCCAAACTCGCTACTGCAATGGGACAACACACAATGTGCTTTAACCTGGGCACTGAACAAATAGTTTGAACAAAAGGTACATTTTCTGCTGAAGAAAAGCTAACATCCTTATTTCATAAACAGAAAGAAAAGTCAAAGGACACTATGACTTTAAGATGTGGTATTTCAGATTACATATCCTGTGGTGTATAACCAGACTTGAAAGTGAGACACTCAGAGCACACGCTACACCAACAATTCACCAGTTTATCAGCGGATCTCTGACTCCACATAACTGGTTAAACACAAAGCAAATTTATTGAAAACTACAATCTTTAACACAATTCAATCTAATCAAAATAGTCCACAACAAAAGCCCTCGATATAGTGAGCATTACTAGGGCTCAACACAGTAATTTACTTTTAAGACAAATTTTACGACACAATGAATTCAAAAGCAAATTAATTTTGTAAGTAGGTAAATGCAAAATACTTTGCACACTTTCTCTACCCTGGAAGCATTAATTCTTCCCCTTCTTAAGGAAGTTGGTAAATTCCACATGCCTTAAAAGGTCACAGTCAAGGCAGCACAAAGCGTTACATTTGAAGTTTGGTGAAACCAAAGTGAACAAATTTTGAATTGCTGCACTCAATCAAATTTTAGGGAGCCAACAATTCTCAGGATTATTTTCAAGAGGGAGATCAAGGTAAAGATTATTATTTACCTGCCAAGAGACAGCCCCTAAAACAGCAGTGGCAACAAGGCTGAAGAACACCAGCTGCTCCGAAATCAGGCAGAAGTGACGCATTCCTTTAGATGCCATAACTCTGTCCAGGCTGTTGTTTTCTGCACGGTGGGTGTAGTACACCTTGTGACAGTCATTTAGTTTGGTGTGAAACCCCCAGAGAGTTATAAAAAAAATCACATGACAGATCATCCAGAAAATTCCAAAAATAGAAAAACCAGGTATCACAAAATACCAGAGATCCAAATAACGCAGTTTAAAGGCTGCAAGAATGAAAAAGGTTAGTTCAATGACTCCAACTGAGAGGACAGAAAGCCTTCTGCAGATTTTACCCCGGTACAGGTAGGGCTTCCATCGTTCAGTAACTGAAAGTCCACTGAAGTAAACATCAAGCAGGGGATCTGAAATCAGGCAGCTGAAGAAACATGCCAAGGCAAAAGGGTTTGTAGGGATTTGCAGCGATGGAAAAAAGAGTAGGGATGCAATGGCTCCAAAAATTGCCAGATTTGGAATTGCCAAAAAAGACTTCATACGTAAGTCAATAATCAACATAGCCAAAGCCACGACCAACAGAATAATACTCATAGATTTTTCTACCAGCATAGTTGTGCTGGCAATTGCAAATCCAACTAGCTCTAAAAATTCAACTGTTGTCAGCAGAGTCGGTCGATGATGGACACAACCACAAATCCGCTCCACCAAAGCACATAATATCCTTAAAACAATGGCAGAAAGGAGCAAATATTTGGTAGCTTCTTCTTTTGCATCCATTTTGAAGGTGGAACTGTTAAGAAAACAGAGAAGCCCAAGCAAAAAACCAAACCAAAGATTGGAGAGACTCAAACTTGCTGTTTCCATTGAAAAATAGTAGTACAGTATGCTGGCAATTCCAAGAACAAAGAGCCCCAGAATAAATATTACCAAAAGCAGTGCATCCGCAGTTTTTTCCCATCTGACATAAAGGCCCATGCAAATGGCAACCACTAGGTTGATTCTGGCAAGATAGCCAAGGTATCTGACTGATGAGTGCATGTTCACTTCTCTGTTTGCCTCTTCCAGCCTTGTCATTGCGGCATAGAGACAATGACTAACACAGTAACGCAGGGACCTACACATGTAAACTGCAGTTAGGGGCTTTCACCCACTTGACAGAAACTAAATATTTGGGTTTCATTCAACAAACACAATGGATTAGCTGCCTTCTGTGATAGCATTTCAGTAACACTGGCGCAGAATCCTCAAAGTCCTGGAAGAGAATTAAAAGAAGTTTTAGCGGCAAAGAATTTCTTACATAATCATACAGAGGATGAACATGAGACATCCGTTCTCACCAAGGAGTTTAACACCTAAATTAACTTATAAAAAACCCCAAGTAAGTGTGTTGTTAAAGGTCATTCAAACTGGGGTCATTTTTAAGTCCAGTATAAAATGGGTTCTGCATAAACCTTATTTTGAAACTTGAATTATAGGGAAACAAACCTGGCCTGTGCAGTTTTCCATAAAACTCATCCATTAGGTACCAGTATTAGGTATCTATAGATAACAGATATAGAAAATACTACTACGATAGCCATTACTGCCCAAAATAGTTCAGTGTTGTTTTAAAATGCTGTTTTACTTCACCATTACATTTGGTAAGTTCTCACTTTATATTAAATTTTTTCAGTGTGCTTTGCAGAACTTATTTTTGCTAATCAACTACAAGATTTACATAAAGAACTTTACACTCAGCTACTGATCTTAATCCACTGTAGACAATGAAAAGGCTATTATCATTTATCTCCATTTCACAGAAGCGGAGTGGACACACAGATGTAGCCACTGAGCTGGCATTCTTTTCAGAGATTTTTCTTTACGTAAAATCAAAGCCTTTGTTTTCACTCATTCAAGTCACTTTCCCCCCTCCCCCAAAAGCAAGCAAATAAACAAACAAAATGATCAGGATAAACATTACATTTAGAACATAAGCACCTCCTACTCAGATCCATTTAACTGACATGAATTTCTTTTTAATATTCTATAGGAACAGATAGCAGCATTTTTAAGGGGAATTTTGTTAATGTTATGGGCACAGTCTCCAACACATAAGAAGACTTAAATGTAGCCTCCATCAGTTTAGGTAATTAACTAATTTCCCATATTACAGAGATGTCAGAGCAACCAACACGCCAAGACCACTTGGTTACAGTTTACTTACTTTATTTATAGTGCTGGGGAAGTATTAAAAGATGCCTTAACTCAAACTCAAAACTTGGACTTTATTCTCTCTTCTGATTTTTAAAATCTTACATTTTAAACCAGTGAACAACGAATTATAAAGTGACTTGACTGATTTGCCCATAAATTTTGGCAGATTTGAAGACTGGCACCCAGTGTCAAACCAGCTTCAATAATTGGTGGAGAGAGACTAGGCCTAAGACATTCTATTTCTTAAATTACTTACTTGGTAACACGTATTTTCAAACTAGGTTAAACGTCTAACAACACTGCAGATACCACCTGGAAGAACTATACAGTAAAAATCTGTTTATTTGAAACAGAATACATACCATATACTTAAAGCAAATGGTTATCACATGAAGTTATTGCAAATCAGAAGTTCTCTGGATTTCAAATAACTGTGCATTTTCATAGTCTGCACAATTATTAGTGGTTTATAGATATTAAATCTGAGTTGCCTGGACTCCTTAAGATCTCACAGTATTACTTTACTTACTGTTCCTCTCAACCTCTGTTTCTACTTTATATAGATAACACTGACCTAAGTTAGCCATCATAATCCAGCCCATGATACTTTAGGTTTCACGGCACTGTCTGCAGTCTCACTGTTCCCTGTACTACAATCAACATGTGCTTCACGGGCAACTCGAGCCATTTCCTTCAAGAGCAATACTTGCCCCTTCCCCACCCTCAATTCTCCCTTGTGCAAACCATGAACACAGCAGAACAACTTCCCATCTCCTTCCAACCCACAGCACTGACGTGTGATTACTGTCATGATGAAGAACATCTGCCACTCCATCCTGTTTATCTTGATTCCTGAGCCTTTCTGGAATCCCTCCAAGTCGAGGGACCAACACTACAAACGTTCATTTGGACAACAGCCCCACTGGAGGCAGCAGGAATGAGCCCTCTGCTCACAGGCAAAGGGTGGAAGCTCTCGCCTAACACCCGGCTTAAAATTTTGCTGTTATCAGTAAATTATTTTCTGGTTGGATCGTTAACACTCTCAAACTCCCTTGCAGGGAAGCAGCTACTCCGACAGAAAACTATTCCGACTGGTTCAGCTCGAGCTAAGTGGAGTTTGGCTGCCACCACATCACGGGAAACAAAGAAAAGCTCCTCTGCTGCTGCTCCACCAGCTCCACTGGGTGCCAGGGCAGGGCAACACTGCGGCTCCTCATGGAAAGACACAAAGTCTGACTGGGCACAAAGCATCTCCAAAACGACAGCTGGGGCTGGGAATGCAATCTCTTTTTTCTGGCTCCACCTCCTAAACAATCAGCAAAAATGTGCAGTCCCAAATCACACTACTGGTCATTAGTATTTTTTTAAACCAAAACACATAGTCAACTTTTTGGTAAATAGGAAAAAGTGCATTTTTGCACTTAATGTATCCCATCGCACAGCTACTATTACCAAATACACCGAACGCAGCAGTTCATTTTTAAAGAGAAGCTGCAATAACTGATTTGTTCTCTCAAACACAGTCATTTGCTGAGTTCTGCTAATACACAAAGACTGTTCAAAGCTGTGGGGAGGTGTGGTTTTGTTTTGCTTTAAACTAATGACCTTGAAGTTTAGTGTTGAACATGAGTTACCTATCTCAGCAAATCGTATTTAGACTCAGAATATGGACACTCATTTTTATAAACTTTTGCAAATAACATTTTAAGCAAAACCTCGAGTCTCAGTAAAGGCTTAGAGATTAAACTAAGAGCTTTCCTATATATACAGCAACGCCTCTCTCAAAGTAATTTTTACCCTTATTTGTCTGAGAGAGTTGAAAAAAGAACCAAACCCCAAAGTTGGTTCTGTAGTTTATCAGCACTCGACTTTAAAAGTTGACCTTTTAGGTGAGGCCTATCTAAAGTACTGAAACTTCCCTTCAGCAGTGTTATTTCAGTTTAGTACTTTTCCTTTTTCAAAGCAACTCCGTAAGACTATTTTAAAAACAAAACGTCGTATTTATCCAACACATCAACATCGCAGACTTCACCCCCAGAGACACTCTCTTGGTTTCCAGAGGTGAACCCCGCGCCCGCAGCGCACCGCCCGGGCGAGGGAAGCTCAGGAGGGCACTCGCCCCGCCAGAGGCCGCCCCGGGACGCCGCTGTGTGCCGGCAGCCCCCGGGAGTGTCCGCCTGGCCGCCCCCGGTNTCCCCGCTACGGGCCGCGCCGAGGCTCAAACTCCGCTGCGGCGCCCGGGCGCGGCTGGACAGAACTAGTTAAACAAAACACCCCAACCGAAAAATCTAACGGAACCTATAAATATCGTCATCTGGTGCTTAGGCGTAGGAGCGGGAAAGCTGTGTTTCAATCAGGTCTGGGTGTGATTTGTGTGTTTACTCAGCCATCTGGTCTCCCAACACTGTGTGGGAAATGCACGTTTTGAATTGGGCCTCGCCGGCAGGCGGGTAAATATCGGGGATTGTCTGGATCTTGAATAGCTCCATGGCTGAGAGGCAAAACAAGGGGAGTTTGAAAGAAGCTCGGACAGCTGCTGTGCAGCGGCTCTTTGAACTGCAGGGGAGCCCCCCTTGCTGTAATTGCTGCATCCCCTACTGTGTCCAGCCCTGGGCCCCTCAGTATAAGAAACACAGAGCTCCCGGAGGGGATGCGGCGGAGGGCGACAAGGATGAAAGGCCTGGAGCACCTCCCTTAGGAGGAGACTGAAGGAGTTGGGCCTGTTCAGCCTCAAGAAGAATGGACTGAGAAGTGGCTTCATCAATGTGTTTAAGTATCTAAAGGGCAGGATGGCAAGCAGATGGAGCCAGACTCTATGGGGTGGTCCTGACTACTAGGACAGGAGGCAATGGGCAGAAACTGATGTACAGGAAGTTCCACCTCAATATGAGGAAGAACTTGTATGCTCTGTGAGCCACTGCACACTGGAACATATTGCCCAGAGAGGCTGTGGAGTCTCCCTCACAGGAGATACTTAGGAACCATCTGGCCACAATCCTGTGTGATGTGCTCAAGGATCGCCCTGTGTGAGCAGGGAGATTGGACTAGATCACTCCCTGTGCTCCCTTCCAACCTGACCCACTCTGTGATTCATCACCACCAGCCCCTTCTGCCACTAGTCAAGGAGCCCTAGGGCTGACTGGCAGCCTAAACATCTAAACTTGACCATCTGTCTTTCCTGCTTCAAGTAATTCAAAACAACTGATTCATAAGAACCTCAGTTGTCTCTAGAATCATTACCCCTCTCCAAATTTTAAATAAAACTGATCAAAAGGCCTGAAAGTTACGAGTGTTACGGTTTAGGGCTTTTTTGCTGCTCTGGCAGCGAGGGGGTTAACAGCTCAGCTCTCAGCTCAGTCGCTGCCATGGCATTCAAGGTTATAGAGACAGAGACGTTGCTGTGAATAACATATCTGGGAGAGAAGAAAAAAAAAAATCAGTAGCAAGATGTAGGGGCCGGTTCAGAACCTGTGTCGGGAGGCTGAGAAATCGAAGGCCCCAGGCCCTCGAGAGAAGGGGTAGAGATGTTCTTCCAGGTATCCCGCTGCTGCTTGTGAATTGGACGGACCATAGTAAGCCCATGGACTAAAGAGAGAGGAACCAGTGATGCAGAATCCATCTAAGCCACGACTGAAGATGGAATGATAAAGGTNAAAAAAAAAATATCAAAACCACAAACCAACCCATCAACCAAAACAAAAAATCCTTTAGCAAGCACAACAATGAAACTCCCAGTTACTTAGTGAAGGTCACATGCTTCAGATGCTTTATCATCTGCAGTAACTGGTACTTCATCTGTCGAACTGTGATTTAGGAATACTCCTGATACTTCTTGATTAACATTTTATTTAAAAAGTTAAAAAACTCAACAAAGTTTCTGTGAAAGTTTGTCAAATGAAACCTTTACAAAAAGTCTTCTTGCTGTTCTATGGGTCTAAAACAATTGAGAAAAATGGAGGAAACAAGGAAAAGAAGTAGAAAACCTGCTGGTGATTCATAGAGTTATGAATCAAAACCCTCAGAACAACCACACTTCTAAAGCAAGTCAGCAAGTCTTCTGAAGCAGAAAAGGACAGAAAGGTTCTGTAGGAAGCAATACTGAGCACAGCTGTGAAATGCTGTTTACTGACGAACACAGAAGACCAGGATATATCAGCTAGTCTCTGCAGTGTTAGGGACAGGCTTCAGTTCTGCTGAAATTGAATCTATAATATGGATTGGAGGAGGAGCCTTGAATTTTCAGTTCTTTGGCTTTCCCATCACCATCCTTTCCCCAACATCTCCAATACTCAAAATCAAGATGTGGAGAAGTAGAGTAACTACTGCAAAGGGGCAACATACAATGAGACCTACAAAAATATTTCAGGGAGATAAGAAGAAATTAAGAACATATATAGAAAGATGAGAGGAACTGCATTAAAAAGTGGTCAGTCACATCGTAAGTGGGCAGGCAACGAAACATGATACAGGATCAACTGGAGGAATTTCAAAATCCCTTCTAAAAAGCAAACAAAATAACAGAGATGTAGAAGCTGAAATTGAAGTACCAAATATAACATTTTTACTGGCTATAAAATAAACCCAAGACAACTATTTTCTTGACGATAAGGAAAATAAATCTGCATTGGTTTCACTGGATTTCAGCATAAACAGATTACACAGAATGAAAGACAGTATCTCCACCCCAAAGAACTTTAAAAATGTTTTCAGTTTTTCAGATTATTTTTAATAAATGTGCTTTGTTCTCAAAAAGTAGTGACATAAAAGACAACAAAAATGCAAATACACATTTTCTTCATTTTCCTCTCCAGCACCTTAAAAAAGAGAGATCTCTTGCACAGTCATAATTTTAAAATATTTCATAACCGAGAAATATTCTTCTTGAACCAAAGCCAAATATACAACAACTCATGATATCACCACTTTATTGTTCAGGGGGATATAAATATTTATGTAAATCCCACTTTCTTCCTCCACCACAATCTACAGTCCCTTGTGAAAAAAAACAAACCAAACCACAATACAAATAAAACCAAAAAAGCAAAGAAAAAACAAACCACAAAACCAGACAACCAATAAACCCACTTCAGATATTTAGAATTATCAGCAACAAAGCCAAGCTGTGACGAACCTCAGGTCCCTAGCACACAATGTTGTCACCAACCTGTCAAAAAGCTTTAAAGTTGGAATGTTTTGGGAGGAATGAATCTTGATCTGAATTCTCTTTTTTTTGTATGAATCACCAACCGATTTACATTAGTCAATGCCAACATATATGTTTGGTGAACCAAATCAGAATATAATTGTTTGCTTTGTATATAATTCAGATTGAATAACAAATTTGAAGGAAGGAATGCTTTAAATTCAGGAAGAGACACAAAAAGCTTAGGTTAAAAAATAAGCATCACAGTCCAGATCACGTCTTGAGTGTACGCTAGACCAGTGCTGGATTCTCTATGTAGGAAATACTATAAAACAGGTAAGTTAAACTGTGACACTTTCAACTGTGACACTTTCAAAGTGCAACACTTTGGTGGAAGGAAAAAGTTTCATTATTGTAGCAACCACTGTAAAATCCACACTGCAACTTCAGTTTATCAGATAACTGTATTCTAACTAACGCATGGCAGGTTAATATGGTGTGAGGTATATTTCACCACAACCACCTGTGAAACTGTATTAGTCATTTTTACCAATTTGCTGCAGTCAGACTTAAAACCATCACGTGGCACCTAGTTCAAATCATTTATTATTAGGCACTTATAATAAATTTAACAGCCTAACATTCAAATCTGAAAATTCTGGCCATTATTTTTAAAGGGAGGGAAATCTAAGCTAAACCAATACTGAATCCTCTTTTTCTACCACTGAACAGAACTGTTTTTTCCTGCAAAAACTCAGAGACTCATTACACAAGTTAAAAACATCACTGATGTAAAAATAGATGTTCCATCTTTTTATAATGCAGTCCAGTTTTCAGTCAGCTATGGAGTTTTCATATAACTAAACACAAGACTTCTGGGTCCTAATAAGCAAACGAATAGTGTATGTTAACTTCACTTGTGTGGCCCGAACACATGGCTTTACACAAATATGTGTATCCTTGAAGAACCTGTATGACTATGCTCATCTTTACAAAATCAGTGTTTTGTTACTGGATAACTTAGGAGGTCTACAAATAAGGACAATTCAAGAAAAAGTTGTTTGTTTTTAAAATGCATAAATAATTTACTTTAAAACATGACAAAACCCACCATGTCCTCGCAAAAACACAGTTGGAAGTGAATACAGAACATCATAATGGGGGAAATACTGATATATGTTAGTGCTTGTACACTCATAAAATTGAAAAAACATATTCCAGCTTTGAAGTGAAACATAATTCATCTCGACGTACCATACTCCTCTGGGGGGAAAAGCCTCTTCAGAAATCTCATGTCTAACTGCTACTTATGAAAAGAAATTACACAGTATGTATAACTACGGATGAATATATGTTCCAGTGTTTTGGTGTTATCTCAAGAGGGCTGCAATAAACAAAATCAAATGTGCAAGTCTTATAGTTTCTCCAGCCCAGGCTTAGCCAGAGGGAAACAAAATTTGGAAAAAAAGTTTTATTCCATAATTAGAGAAGGGACATTTGTTACCAAGTGTCTGCACATTTAATTAAAGTGCAAATCATTTCTTCCTACATATACTTCTCAGAAGCCCACCAACTTCAGTGCCTTCAGCTCAACCACATTGAGTTAAAATACTGAAACAACATTTAACAAATTAAATAGAACTCACACTTCACATCACTAAAGAAAAGAATGGTACCTTTCTGGAAAAAAAGCAGTGATACAAATCTAAAGAAAGTAACAGCAATTTATGCTATGACATGAGTCATCTGCATAAAACTTGTATTTCTTCACTTTCATACAAGAATAAATTTTAAAATTGGAAAGTAGAAAAAAATAGCAAACTCTGTAAACCTTTGCATTTTCTTTATGCAAACCATTTTTGTGTGTTGAGCCCATGTTAGTATAGCAAAATCAGTTAAGCAATAGGGTTGACTGAAAGGGCATTTCAACAACTACATTAACTTAGAAGCAATATAGGATCTTCTAGCTCATAGAAAGGAATTGAACTAGACTGGCTTTCTCCAGAGTCTGAGTCATAAGGAGCATCAGGTAGCTCCATGAAACCGTAAGCCAGCTGTTCATCTTCTGTATCTGATCGAACATAACAGGAAGTGTTGGAATACTCCTCATCCTCTATACTGTTGAAATCCTGTGGGATATACAACATTCCTGGGTAGTTCCTGCTAACTAAGTCACTTGTTGTCTGCAGGGAAGTTTTCCTAAATGCCATCAGGTGCATGTGAGAAAACTTAGAATACTTGAAGCGTTTAAAACCCAAGGACTCTATGGCAATTTTCCAGCTTTTCATCATCATAGCCCGGCGATTCTGATGAGATGAATCAGGAGTTATTACGAGCAATAAGCCATTTAATATGAGAAGTTCATGTGCCTTCTTGCAGCATATCCATCGTTGATAGGGTGATGGAAAGTAAGAAAGGAGGAGTGAGAAAACGACAACATGGAACAATTCTCCAGGTAGGGAATCAATGGGATTTTTCAGTTGCTTAAGAAAGGCATCTATAGCATCTTGTGCCAGTTGGAGAGGTTGCTGAATTTGAAGATTTAGGAAGTCACACTTGTATACGCTCTGGTGGAATAACAAGAACAGGAAACCAAGCATCAAGGTTAGTTTAAAGATCAAATACAACCAAAGCCCACAGAAAAACCAATGACCTCTCAGTTCCCTTGAGGAAATGTCAAGCCTGCCGAACATTCCTCTTGCTATTAAATCATGCAATCTGAAAAAAAAATTTGACACACATGCAAAATTTTAGATGTGCAGTATTTTATCAGAGATTTCACAGCTGAGAACTGTTAATTAAAAAAACCCAACAGCCCAAATAGAAAAAAGTATTTAATCAACTATCTCAGAAATTATTTAAGAACTTAGATAAGCCTACACGTTTTTTGTTTTTCCAGGTGCTGAAAGTCTTTTATAGGTTTTTATAAATGTGAAATGAGTAATTAGACATGAAATTTAACATCTTAGATTTTTACCAGTTCCTTCAAAAGAAACCAAGGAAAGCACTAGTTTGATCACTTGGGAAAAAAGTGTCATTCTTTACTGGTGAAAGAGTGGCGAGGCAATATCCATTATAAAGTTACAGTACACTGCCTGCTTTGCAGCAGTGCTGTAGGTCCATGTTTTAACTTTGCTGTGAATTCCAAGTGTAGTGGTACACATGTGGGCAATTCTCAAAGTAAGGTCGGGACTACAACTCATCTGTTGACTATTTGTGCACTCAAGCTGTCAAAGACAGGAAATGACACAATACAACATACAGAAAACTAAATTCTTACTATCCTTAATCACAAAGCATTCAAAAATAAAAGCATTCTATTTAGTGAATTTAAGTTTTGACACTTCAGAGTCATCAAAACCTTGGGACTAACTTCATTAAAAGTATATTAGAATATAAGGTTTTGATCTCATAGCAACAAAAAGTGTTATTAATACCTAGAGAATGTGCAGTGAATCACACAAAAC
>WEKX01024777.1:46379-123693 GCA_013390025.1 Pitta sordida
AAAACAGGTAAACGAAAATGAAAGCAGACACAAAACACTCTGGAGCACATCTGAAAGGCAGCATTACATCTGCTGCTTTTAATACTATGGAAATATTTACAGTGTGTTTTATTAAATGGCATTAAAAAACATCACTAGAACACTACTGCAAAAGTATTAATTAAAGAACAATGCACAATTGTTTCCAAGTAAAAGATAATGTAATTTCTGTTTATATAAAATAACATTCTCTTCTGAGAGTGAGCAGAAAATTAGAAAAAGTAATCAATGCTCAAAAAAACCTGTGACTTATTTTTCACTAGCTTTAACCTTGGCCTTCAATATGCAAAAATCAAGAAAGAGACTTGCATTCTGTGGCTATAACCAAGAAATTTTAATTCTAACCATTCTATCTGGGCTATATTCTGTTTCCTAGTAATACTCAGAATAGGAAATTAACAGTAACAATTTGATGATATTCTCTAGTAAGTTTTAAAAGACAGAAGTATTTTGTAAAATAGTTGTTCAGAGCAACATGCTAACTTAGAATTTCAAAATGTAAAGATTCAAAAGTTACTGATTACAGAAATACAGTTGAAAAGACAATTCTGACTGCAAGTATTTCTGAGTAGTGAAGAAATACAAAGCTGCTATGCAGAAATAATGTTGAAGACAATTTTAGGACTAAAGTATGATTTCAGTGGGCTCTGAATTCTGTAGGCAGTTTGAGGACAAAAATGCCACTAAACTGGAGTTTGCTACTAAATTCTAGATATAGAAATCTTGAACTGACGTTAAGGTCCTCATAGACAGTGAAACATGAGTCATATCTCAGTGCATCCACTGACATTTAGGAACACAATCCTACTTATATGAATAATTTTCACAGATATTTGACAGAATATTCTGAGTTGAAAGGGACCCTCAAAGATTATGGATATATATATTCTAATTTTTAATTCCAGTATCCTTCCAATCTCTTTTTTTTTTTCTCTCGGACTGTACTTAGTCCAATACAACATCTGCTGCATATTCAGCATGTTTTGCAGCAGTATGAAATTTTATTTGGATTTTCCCAAAGCAAAGATTCTCCTTTCATTTCAATTTTTTTCAGTTGTTTTTGGGTTTTGTTTGTTTTTGTTAGGCTTTTTTTAAAAAAAACCTAAGTGGACAAATTTAGCTCCTCTAACAAAACAACCCCTGATTCTGGAATATCTGTGTTTTAGGAAGACTGTCTGAACGAATAGACAACAAAGATGTTGGGTTTTGTGTCAGATACCTGTTCTGATTACCCCAGGCTCTGTTTCCCTCGTCCTCATTTCTGCATATTTGCCTCAGTGTACCTTACACCAAGACACTGGAATGAGTGAATGCTGCCTAGCTAAAGAAAATACTGATCTTTCCTTGCTGCAGTTCTGCTCTCTCTCAAGACATAAAACCTTTTAATGGAAAAATATTTCCAGATTTACATTCTCTGTACATTAAACAGAGATTCTAACATTTTGAAGAGATTAACCCATTTTTAAGTAGCTAACATTTCAGATCCTGTCCCAGTATTTCCACAATTATATCCTTCTTATGCCCCAAATTAACTGAATTATTTTACTCAACTACTTAGTCCTTATCCAAAGCATATCTATATGCAGAAAGTGGATTAATCTATTTTTATGAAAGAAGAAACTACTTAAGCCTCTAATCAACACTGTTCAAGACACCGACTTCACAAAAAGACGCTCTGCTTCAACTTGTTTCTAATACTACTTTGGCATCTTACCTAAGAGATCTGCTAAACCAGAAGATTTTACCAGTTCTTCCGTTATCAGCTTCCACCACAAGTTACCAGATCAATTTTTCAGGTCAGAAGATGACATTAACTACCATAAGAAACATTTGGCTGTTATTCCAAAAATCTTAAAGCAGCGCAAGCAACTGCTAGCCTAAAGATGAATTTATTCAGGAGATTATGGTGCTGATGCAGCTCAAAGTAGTTCTCTTCAATACTTCTGTGCCTATTAATTCTCTTTTGGATGTAAGCCTAAGCTTATCCTATAAGTTGCATTTGACTGCGCAAACTGCAGTCCATGTCACTCCAAGAGCAGTACTCCATATCACTTTGAGAACAGTTGCTAGCTAGGTTTCAAGGTGCCCTGAACATGCCAAAGTACCCAAGAGAATGGAAGAAGCTGGTGAGCCTGAGACAGGCCTCACAGTAAATGCATGTGTAGCCACATGTACAGTAGCACTCCAGGAAGCTCCTGTCATTTAGTTATGGCACTAACTATGCCAGACGACAAGAAATCAATTAGTTTGTCGTTCCCTTGTACTGAAGGATTCTAGAGAACTGTAATTTCTATAGAAATTACATATGCTGCTCTATTAAATCCACAGAAATTACCTGTCCAGGGTTTTTCCAATAATGGATTTGGTCACTGTACACTTAAATTGATTTTCATGAAAACAAATGTAATTTTCTTATGAAAACAGAACAATTGACTACATAGAAAAATATTAACTATCCATATTAACTATCCATACCCAAAAATCAATGGTTAGGTTCAACTGATGTAACTTTAGGTGCCTAAACTCCCACTATAGTAACTGGAGAAATCGTCAATACAGAATCCAATTCACTTCACCATCGAACAGCAGACTTAGGTTTCACTATTTTTAATAGATCTCCATTGACTGTAATTAGAACTTAGAACTTGAGATGTAGACACTGAGGATCTATGTATCTTAGTTGGAAATTCACTTGGCATGTATTACCATTTGAGATGCTAGTGGCTGCCATTTCAGCGGCATGTGTCTCTTTGACGTCCTCTGTCATGCCCAACAGACCTATGCAGATGTCCCACAGCCTCTGAAATGGTGGAAGGCAACTATGTTTGGGCAGCTGATGCCTATTTTTCAAATTAGGCAAGATGGAGTCCACTTGGGAGTTTGTGTTTCAGATGAAATATGAATTGCTTTTAAAATCAACTTATCAGACTCAGATTTTTAAAGAATATCTTTCAGGATCTCTAAACATATACACAAAAATACAAATTAGGTGTTAGTGAACTAAACATGGTAGCCACAACAAAATACCACACATTTTACATGTAAACCACACTGGAGCAAATAAGAGGACATGATTTTCAAGTTAACTGTATTATTTTATTTGTACACTTCTTCTCACCTCTCTACTTCTAAAGACGATTACCTTAGGCCACAGATTTTAACAGAGCCTGATTTTAAACTNGCATTATAAAGGCATAGCTTTAGAAAAAAAATAGTATTTTAAAGAGAAAACAAAACTAGAGTTTAGAGCCTGTTCATGAAAAAGGATGTAGTAAGACTGCCACATTTCTTATTACAGCACAAAGCAGATATTTAGCAAGCATACTTAAGTATTAAACATACTTTTTTTACAGCAATTTTGAGGCATTCTAAATATCTGAGAATCAGATTTATTTTAAATTCAGCAAACATTACATACCTCAACAGCTGGAACAATGTCTATGCCAACTGTTAGAAATTCTTCAAACTTCAGAAATGGATTAAAGCAGCTACCAACATCAAGTAATCTGATCTTTCCCAAGGAGTGAAGGAACCTAAGAAGCAGCAAGAATGCAGTTTTATCAAATGTAATTTTCAAAGCTATATTCAGAATTACAATTTCAGATAGCTAATGCAAACTATTCTCACAGACCACCACAGCAGTGACTGACAGAAAATTTACTTCAATTGCTGAGATACCTAAAGAACCAAGTTCCATCAGTAAAAGCTGTTAGTCCTCAATCAGAAGAGTCTTGTTCAGAGCAGCTGTAATAGTATTAACCTGTGTACTTGTAGGAAGTAAATAAAATGGCAAATTGTGTGTCCACTAGACAGGCTTTCTCTTATTGGTTTGTGTTTCCCACTTACATATTTTGTGGTATTTATTGGTCTTGAAGTCACACTAGACTCCAGAGTTAAAATTTCAGGACCTGAAAAGGGAAACTGGCAACACTATGAACTACGTAGTTGGCAGTTCCATTTTAAAGAGCATCTGAAGTCAAGTGCCATAACTGATTTAATGAAGACAAGAGAACGCATAATGGTATTCCTGGGTAAAAAAACCCAGCAACTCTAAATGAAAGTATTTAGTTATTCCTTGCAAATTAAAAAAAAATAGTTTATTTGCTTTATGTTAGCTAATTTTTGTTAAATGGATGACTGCTGGAGGTTCACTCAAATTATATTTTCAAAGGATGCTCTAAAATAGATAAGTCCATGCAGAGTCACAAACATAAAAACTGGCTGCTCAAGTTGTACAGGGGTTATTCTCAACATGTAAATGAAATGAAGTATCTCCTCAAAACTACTAGGTGGGAAAAAAAGGTCCATTTCATGCCATGCAATCAGTTTTCTTTTTTGAGAATCCAGAAGGTTTTTAATGAGAAACAGTCAAAAATAGCCATCCTCTAGGAAAGAGCGTCCTAAATCACAGTACTTCTGAAGTACTCAAAAATGAAGATTTATCCTGTAAGAATTCTGGAGATCATTTTATTCAACTAAAAATCTATCTACTTATTTGCCATTGTGTGAAGACTCTATTCAAGGTGGAATTATATATAACAAGGCCAATATCTGTAATGCTAAATACTTAATTATGCTACCAAACAACAAAGGTAAAAAAAGAAAAAGGGAAGGGTGAGTTAACTTGAGAAATCATGAGTTCATCACTTACTGTTTAGACTGATAGATAGAGGTTGACAGACTGTTAAAGACATTTTAACAGACAATGCTCTCCCAAAATGATACAGATATGCACACTTTCAAAACATCACGGGAAATGAAAAAAACCAACAAAACAAAAAACCTCACATGAATCATCTTCCCACAGATTCCAAAACTTTCTCAGTTAAAAAAAACAAGGAAGAATGAAAGACAGAACACCAGACTGGAAAAAAAAAAAAAAAAAAAAAAGAGTACATTCTTGTAGGTCTGGTAAAAGCAGCACAGCACAGCAGAAGATATGCTAGAGGCTGGCAAATGAGATTTGCCTTTTCTTAGGAAGCTGTAACCAACTGCAAAACCAATTTGAAATGCCTTTATGAAGATAAAGACACCACTGTTCAAGTTAAATATACAGTTTAAAAAAAGAAAAGAAAAAATATGTGCGGTAACTTTTGAGGATAGTGACTGCTGCCTTACCTCTGAAAGCATTCTCATCTTGCAAAGGATAATCTCCTTTACCAATGTCTAGAGAAACACTTGTGGTCTTCAAGTTCACAATAGGCATTTTTTTCATGACTAAAGCAGTTACTGCCATACATAGCATTCAGGTAACATCAATGCACCTGTAGAGAAGTACTGGCAATCAGCTATCTCGTCATTGTTTAAAGGTTTTGCCTTGTCCTGCTACTTATCTAACCTGGTATGCTGCCACTCTTAAAAGAATTAAAATGTTGCACTCAGCCATCACAAATAATAAAGACTCAGCTGTTACATATCCTACAATCAAAGACACATTTTTTAATTTTCCTTCCATTTTGAATGTGAGACCCCTGCTGCTTATTCCTTCATCGCAATTGCAACAAACTAGTAAATGCTGGAGTTAAAAAATTGTATTCCAGTCCTCATGTACATACTTTACACCTGCTGCTCTTGAAAGCACAACTTGATGCCTGCATCCACATGCTAAAAAAGAAAGAAAAATAAGATATACAGCACTACTACTACTCAACAGTTTGAGCTCCTTCTACTGGATCATTTACAAGGCCACATCTAAAAAATTGCTGTGATGATTTGTAACATCTTAGAATAGAGGCAAACAAAGTCACAGCTTTTGTAGAACTTCATGTAGAAAAGAATGGCAAAGTTAATGAGAATGGCAAAGTTATACCTTACAGTAAGCCAATGTTGTTTTTTGTTTCAAGCTTCTGTAGTCAAAGCAAATTGGCATCTCCAAAATATCACTTGTTATGTTTCTGGGAAATACTCAACCCTAGAGAGACAGATAACTGCAAAAAACTTTCATAAACACATCTGCAGGGCCAGTGGAGTTAACAACTATGTGCACTTCACTGAAGGTAGAATGAAAAGGAGCTCTTAGGACCATTTAAATTCTGTTACCAAAGATACAGAGAGAACAAAGACCGCACTGATTCAGCTAGAATGAAAAAAATCACTGTCTGGGCTCTCCTGGAAAATTCAGGGTTCTGAGCTGTGCTGCTTAATTTTAATCTGTCAAGTATTTCACTGAACACTTTAAATTGAAAATGTTTAGACCTCTGGAGGCTCTCTCTCCTTTCTTATGCAAAGTTTTCCCTGTATTGTAGAGTTGTGTTCCCTCTTGTTATGCTATGTTTGCTGTGGTCCGGTCCCATGTGTCTACTGATTTTTTTAATGATCTTCAAAATTATTTCAAGCACCTAACTAGCATCCACTTCCAGAAATCTGCTCCACTGCTGTAGTTGTATGAAGGAGATATCTCATAGGACCATCTATCTTCCTGAGAAACATATGACCGACGGCATGACAGGTTGCACCTTCAGAGGTCAAATCAGCATCTGAGAAGAATCCATACCAAAAAGCAAGACTGCTTAACTTGATAGAAAAAGAAGAGAAAGAATACTCAAAAAAGAAAACAAAGGAGCGCCTGATTTAATGAAGGGAAGAGCTGTTAAACACCAGGTAACAGGCACATTTATCTTGCAAGACTGAGTCGCTTTTATGCCCAGCTTTGCAACACATGCAGTTGGAATGATAGAGACATTAAAATGTGTCTAATTATGTGTAGAGAACTCATTCTGAGATGAAAGGATGTACTGTGGACAATACCTTACTTTTTATATACATGAAAATAAAAAAAGGATTGTCACATTAGACTCATCAACTCTATTGTGGCAAAGAGGTGAGCAATTGGAAATGAGTTCATCGAAGTAGCTGACTTTCTGATCTGCAGCAAATTTTGAACTTTTTGTTCCTGTATTTCCCACCATTTCCTTTAAGGGCTGACTGACTATCTACTTCTCTCCAAATATCCCAGGATCTTTTTTACTACCTGTTAAACTTTTATTGCCAAGCTAGCTTTGCTCCTTACCAAGCAAAGTACATTGTCTCTACAACGGCCTCCCAGTACAGGTAAATTGAGAAAGAGCTACAGACTAATGGTAGCAAGAAGAAACTCAGGGGAAGTTAGCTCTGCAACAGCCACTATAAACTGTAGAAAGTATGGACACAGTACATGCAAAGAGAACATTAATGCTTTATCCTGACAATGCCTCTCACTGGAAGACAAATCAGCTTTAAGTAATGAAAGGTCATCAAATCTATTGATTTAAACGAATAGGAGAGACACAAAAAATACCAGCTCCTAAGGAGAGACACACATATTATGTCAGTAACATAGGCATTCTTTTCCTAACTGATACTACATCTTACTTCAAGTTAGTATTGATCACAGAATGTCTTCTGCTACAATAATGAGGAAAAAAAATCTCTTCACACAACAGAAAAAAACACTACTGCAAGCAGTTTAAGAACTGGTCTATAAAGAATATGAAACATGTCCTAAGTGTAACATATATAGAGTCTATGCTTATCCATTCATTATTCCGCTGTCTATGGAATACCATTTTTTCCCATCACACATGGAATAGCCACAAAGATGACCCATGTTATTTAGGAATAAAAAATTCACTGAAATAATAGCTAGACCTGAACACCAAAAATAAAATTCTTGAGTTAAGGTTACAAAAAAAAAAAATTAAAACTATTGTTACAAAAATACCTCAAGGATACTACAACTTCTGCAGAGCCAGTCATCAGAAAGCTACAACATTAAAATTTAAGGGTTGTACTCCAAAATTGCTTTTGAAGTGTATAATTGGAATCAAGAGTTTCTCTGCAATTATTTATGAAGCGAAAGTTTTAAGTACTCTGATATTTACATTTGGCACTTAGTACTTACATAAGCAATTGACTTTTCAACAGTGCTGAACAGCCATTAGATTCTAACTTAATTAACATCTCCCTTGTTTCACCTCAAGGTTTAAAATAAATTGCATTGCACACCAATGACATACTAAAGTGAAATTGCTCTAGCATTTAAATGCAGATGACTAAGTTGTCATTCTCAAGCAATTTTTTTATGGCATCCACCAAAATATACTGCAACATAAATAGTTCTTGAAATGTGTATACTGACATGAAAATGCCCTTTCTTAACCACAGTCGACCCCCGTAACTCACAAGCTGTTTGGTCTGCCCTGGTTCCCGCGAGTTCCGGAATCCATGAAGATAGCAAACTCCATGGGTATTCAATTAGGCCATGCCTCTAGACATGGCCCCTCCGTGACTCCCTCTGTAGTGACTCATTAAAGCGGAGGAAATGCCTTTTGCTGCTTCCCAGGTACAGAATCCCGGCTCCTGGACGGTAGCTGCATTTCCGAGTACAGAAACCCCGCAGTACAGCCAGAAGCCTTGAAGTCGGCGTTCGCTCCCCCTGCGGAACCAAGTGAGTGTGGAGGCTCCTGCCACCGTCCTTTCCCTGCTGTGTCTGTGCTGGGTTTTATTGGGGTTTCTGGTTGCTGGTGTATGTCTCTTGTGTTCAAACACGGCAGAGGCGCCACACCGCTCCAGAGCAGGACCCCTGGGGGAGGCTTGGGAAATGGGGTTGCTGCTGGGCAGGGCTCTCGCCTAATTTACATATCCATTAGCACCGCTGCCAGGCACCATCAAGCCACAAAGGGGTTTTGACTCCGAGAAGCACGGTGCTAAACTGCTTTTCCTGCCAGGCGAGGTGGTTTCTTGGGGGGTTTTTGGTTGATTTCCCTCCCCTCCCCTGCCCCTCAGCGTGGTTGGGCTTGTGGCAGTAGGCTCTCCATAGGCCGACAGCTACGTGCAGCCAGACCAACACTGTGGGCTGACCCACACCAACACTGGGAAGCTGACCACTGCCATATTGCCGGAGGGAGGAGCTGGCACAGCACTGGAGCACAGAGGCACCCTGCGTCAGGAGCACCTGCAGCGCTGCTCGTCCCTGCGCCTGATGCCCCAGCCTGCAGCTTTCTCCCCTTCCCTCTCCTACCTGGCCCCCGCATCTCCTCCGCCCCACACATCCTAGAAGGGACCCTCCAGGCCGGTCTGGTATCAACTGTTTCTGTGTTTCTGACACAGCAATAAACATCTACAAAAAACCCACAGTATGCGTACATACTCTCCTGCTGCCCGGAAGGAACTCTTTATCTCGGGCAGCGAGGGGGGGTTCCGGTGCCAGCACTAGGGGTCAGACTCTGATGTCAGGAGCCTGCAATGCTGGCATCGGGACATACTGACGGCAGCAACCGTTCCACGCCATTCCCTGGCATCACGGGGATGGTAGCAGTTCCCCTTCCCCCTAAACAGTGAGAATGAAGGATGTATGGCAAGTTGGTGGGCAGTAACAGCAGGCAGGACTAACTATATATTCATAAGCTCATTATATATTCATGAGCTGATGGGGTTCGCAGTACATTCCATGTAAGCACGAGATCACAAAACTCGTGGAAAAATCAACTGCGACTACTCGGATTCCGCAAAATACGGATCGCGATTAAGCAATCAGATTAATCTAACACGTTATGGGGGAAAAAATGTCAGGGTAAATTTTAATACTCAAAAAGGGAGGAAAAAAGTCTTGAAAACAAGTAAAACTTACTCTTCTGTCACAGCTTCATGATTTATCAGGCCGAAGTTTGGCAAAGGATCTTCAATCTTGGGAGTCTGAGGAATATTTAAAGCTGGAGTGGTCTTTGAAGCGAGAAGGGCTCTTTTTTCATCTTTCTCAAGTGCTTTTCTTTTTCCGCCATTCTGAAAATATTCTCGGCATACACTGAAAAGACAAAAAGAAAAATTCTCCAGGAAAACTACATGATCATTTTGGTCATTACTATAGGTAAGACACAAACCAAAGGTTTAAGAGATACAAGTGCTGTCAACTTTTAATTAAATCTAGGTTTTATTGCAACTTTGGTAAATCAACTTTAGAAAGGATATGATGCACCCAACGACATATTTGAAGTAGAATGGTGGGTTGTTGTTTCTTCCCTTCCCTCCCCTCATTTTAGGTCATAAGTCATAGCTGAGTAAACTGATTCAAAATACAGTAATCCCTTCAATATGGTGAACCGCGAAGTAATGAGGGATTACTGTATTTTTATCTGGATAGACTTTTAAGGCAAGACAGCGGAAGTCTTGTCAGAACATCACCAAAAGGTAAACTTCAGCTGTCACCTGAGTACCAGAGTTTTCTGCTGAGTTATAAAGTAGCTCCCCATAAACACAGAGGATTTTGAAATATTTGTGTCCTGCCAGGCACATAATATGGTGGAAAAGAAACATGATCCAGGGCTATGGGTTAATTTACATCCACTATTTTTAATTTTAATTGAGTTTGCCTGGGCATTGTTTTTTTAAAATTAACAAGTATCTGCAGTAGTTGTATTATTGTGGAAGACTTATTTGACTTATTTTAGCCTTCAGTTTTTCCCCATATTTGATTATTTTTCTTACAGGAACCAGAACAAAATAAGCTAGTCATACTTGAATAGAAATGTTAGCTAGTTTAAAGAAATAAATGTTACAAAAAAAGGTTAATTACATCTGCATACTTCAACCACTAGTCAGCTTTAGTGTACAGGAAGCAAGGATTATGTTTGAGAATAACTGAATTTCATCCATAAACAGAACTAGAACTGTTGATGTGAAATTAAAAAGCCTGACTCTTCCTGTATAATACAGTATTTTTAATTAGACGTGCTGGCCAATTTTTTTCCATGGAAAATTTAACAGAAATAGTACTTGTTTGAATAATGTTTTTCAAACAATATATGTTTATGATGTTTTCTTTAAATTCACTCCATTATCCTCTAACAAAGCTGCAGAGGTTTGAAGGAACCACTCCAGAAAATAAACTCAAGCCTAGTTCAGTAATATCTTACATAAAGCAGGATCTAGATAACAGTATTTCATATTGCAGATTCAGGAATGGACATGTTGGTATAAAGCTGCATATAAATCACAAATAGCAACAAAGACTTGGAATACACAGGCCCTATCTAAGGCTTGGTGATATATTACGCACCAAATATACACCATGTAAGATGTGAAGTACAAAAAAAAGAAGCCATTGGAGTGGAGTTACATTGAGTTTCTTAGATGGAAACATACACAATCAGACAGGCACAGACAGAAGTCACTTTGCTCCAAGATAAAGCAGCTTGACCCAGAAATGGGTAAGGTTGAAGGGACCCCAGTGGGTTGTCAGGTCCAACTTCCCTGCTCAAGCAGGGCCATCCTAGAGCACATGGCACAGTATTATGTTCAGGTGGTTCTTGAGTATGTCCAGTGAGGGAGACTCCACAACTCTTTGGGCAACGTGCTCCAGGGTGTGGGCATCAGTACAGTAAGGAAGTTCTTCCTCATATTCAGGTGGAATTTCCTGTGCATCAGTTCGGCCTGTTGCCTCTTGTCCTATTGCTGGGCACCAACAAGAAGAGCCTGGCTCCTCCTGACACCCTCCCTTCAGATACTTGGAGACACTGATGAGGTCCCCTATTGTCTCTCCTTGAGGCTGAACAGCTCCAGCTCTTTCAGCCCTTCCTCGAAAGAGATGCTTCAGTCCATGCTGCAGTACTACCAGGCGTATAGACTATAAAACCACACCAACTCTAGAGACTGCACAATGGAAAGACAACAATTCTAAAATTAACAAAGTTAAAGTAGAAGGTGGCAGTCAATTAAGGAAGAATGAGACTTTAAATATCAATAAACAAAAGACAATCCCATAAAACACCTGAATTACTGCTGGAATGCTTTTACAACATACTGTAATATCTATTTATAAGCATGCAATTGATTTAGAACTATTTAGTTCTATGTGTCATTTCATCAAAGAAATAAAACTTGGAAACAAAAATTTATTTCCTCAGTTTATCAGCTATTGGTATCACTCTGTTAGCCCCTTGTAATCTCTCCATTTTTATTCTAAGTCTTTTTTTCTCTTTAAATCTCGTAAAACACCCAGAATCAATGCCAGTTTAAATAGTGTTACACTGCAATTGATGTTGACATGTAAGCCATGACAGAGTTCATAACCTTGGAAAATGTATTGGGGTTTTTTATAACTATTCCTACTACCAACCCTTTAATTCCCTACAAGCTGGTATTCTGTCCAGTTTAACACTTTACGAGCTGTTGCATAGGAGAACCAGCTACTTGTAAACTAGTGTAAATTCCTATTGTAGGTGAGAAAGTGTTGTTTCCTCATTCTTGGAACTGATGTAAATCAGTTACTTGTTCCATCCTTCTAACCCTGTCTATTACATCAATGGAGTTGACAGGTTCACAGGCTATTCTGAGTTGGAAGGGACCCTCAGGATCATCCAGTCCAACTCCGCGCCAACTAGACCATGTCACTGAGCTTCTCATTGAGTCTTCTCTTAAACACCTCCAGGGATGGCGACTCCACCACCTCCCTGGGCAGACCATTCCAATGAGCGATCACTCTCTCTGTGAAAAACCTCTTCCTGACATTCAGTCTAAACCTCCCCTGGCATAGCTTAAGGCCATGCCCTAGTCTTTTGTCTCCTGGCTTGGAGTGGCCTGTGTGCCTGTGAGGGATCTAGGTTTATGTTCACCCCTCTGGGATGTGCGTTCGGTCTCTGTACGGGTGTTAGATGGTGAATTGGACTAGACGATCCTTGTGGGTCCCTTCCAACTCATAATATTCTGTGATTCTGTGTGATTCTGTGATTCTTTTTAACTAATGGAAAAAACACTTACCAGTTTCAGATCTTCTTTCAAATCAAAACAAAACTTGGTCTCTCCTTTTTTCAGCAGGGACATACCAGTGGTTCCAAACTGTTTTCAGCATTCTGGTCCCAAATTAAAATTAGTCTAATATAAACCAGCTATCTTCCTGCTGTCATGGTGACACAGTAATAAGCTTTGAGGAAGAGCTTTCACTTAAGTCTCATGCAAGTTCTCCTGCAGGCAATTATGCACTCAGGCACAAGAAGGAGTAACAACAAGGGGATCTGTCACCTGCCTGGCACACCTCTTGGCCCTGGGAGAAAGAACAAAAAACTGCAGAACACAAAGTTAATTGGATATGTTCCTGTATTTAGCAATCCAGGCCATAGTTTACTCTGAGACACACAGAAGTGTAAAGTATCTCCCTCTTTAAGCTGATGTAAAATCTCCTGACCTCTTGACTTTGCAAACTGAAAATCTATGTGCTTTATCCAAAGCTTTATATCAAGACAGAGCATTTTAATATTTCTCAATGAGCAGATTCTCTTCCTTATATGAGCTCAGGCCGCAAGGCCCAAATTGGACACTTACTTAAACGTTTACTTTGTAAATTATCTATAATAGAAACCAAGTGAGAGCTCCAAACCTCCAATACACAGGCCATCAACTGTCCTCTCCTGTTCACAAGAACCATTATCCTGTCCTACAGGGTAACAGACAAGCTTGTCACAAGCTAAGGGAATACTCCTTAGCTGAAATTAAAGTAAGTGCATACAGTTCTATTGGAAAAAAAATTAATGTTTTAGTTGACAACAAATAATATTCCATGGAATCTGTCCCAGGTCCAGTACAACTAACTTTTCACAAATAATCCTAACTGTGGAACTGTCAGTTCCAGGGGGGTAATACATGTAAGAAATTGCAGTATGATTCAAGACAATGTAATATAGAAAAGAGAAATACAAATATCAGCATTTCCACAAAAGTAATGAATAGCACAAATACAAGAAAACAACTAGGAACTGAGGAAGCCTGTTGCACAGAACCAGGCAGTTGGGGGTTACAAGTGATCATAAATCAATGCCATGCCTATTACCAAAAGAAATAAACAAGCAACCAAAATCAAACCACACCAACAACAAAAATACCAAAACCCCACAAAAAAAGATCAACAGCATAAACAAGAGTTTACCAGAACCTCAATAAAATCTATTTATTTTGTTTCTCCCTGATAAGGCCATTGAAATGCTCTGTCCATTTTTGGGCATAGTTCTTTATAATGAAGTCACTTTTATTGTATTTGGGATAAAGATACATAAAGCATGTCCAGAAAGGGAACTATAAAGAAATACAAGCTACAGGATAATAGACTGATAATTTGTAAAGGAATAGTTTTCAAATATGTAAGAGTCACAGAATCACAGAATATTACGAGTCGGAAGGGACCCACAAGAATCATCTAGTCCAACTCCCCAGTCAATGCCCATATAGTGATCGAACCCACACCCCAAAGCTGTGGACATAAACTTAGTTCCCTCACAGGCTCACAGGCCAGNAAAACAAACAGTCTATTATTACTTGCTTTATTTCCAGAAGCCACAGAACAGCTTAAGTGGCCACCAAGATGTATTCTAGATCAACTGTTTCACAGTTAATCCTCTCCTTTTTGTTGTATGGGCTCATTTATCATTAAATTCAATAATACCACACCTGCTGTTCTTTGCTGCCTTTTGCTCAGCACTTGGCAACACTCACCTGCGGGACCTACTGATTGGCACACAAGATTACTTTTCACTTTTCTGAAGTCACCTGCAAAGGCAGGACCATTGATGAACTCAACAGCATTTTGTTTTATTCTGCTGTCCAGATACATGTCTTGGATGCAAACTGTATGCAGGAATTCTGAATGACCAACATTACTCCTCTTCTAAGAATTTATTTTCCTAAAGCACTGAAATACTGCAGCTTCTCATTTCATGACTTCACAATTCAGATAGTCAAACAAAATTAAATGCTTATGACTAATAGGAATTCTAAAGTTTTAAATGCATTTAAAACAAGTTTCATAGTGGCTCAAGTCTGTTGCAGGAGACTAAGAATTAAAAACTAAATACCAGAGATTTGCATTTAGAAATCAAGCACAAAGAGAGATTGTATGTACAAATCAAACAAAATCACGGAAAATCAAACTTGAGCTACACTCACTGCATTTTCTCAGTTTACTTTCAAAACCATGTAGAATTACTTTGCAAGCAGCTTTACTATGTCAGGAAAAAAACCCTGTTTGTTGAAAATAGTTCAAAACAGATCAATCCATTACAAAACAGTTTGTAAGTTATTTCCTTAGGAAGCTGAAACACTAAGAAGGCATTTGTTTTAGGAAGAAATAAGTTATTAATATGTTATAGAACAAATCTAAAATACTGGCCGAAAAGTAAACAACACTTAAAGCTTTGCATTATAACTGCAAATAGAAGCATGTAATTGTGCATTTCAAATACATTAAGACTTACCTGCAACACCATTCAATTCGGCCTTCCCCTTCACAAGTTTTTGCCCAGTGATTATCTGCAAGGTTTTTCATTGCCACAGCATATTCACACAGAGTTTCCTCATCCTCACAGTGCTCACGCCAGATCTTATCAAAGTCTCCCACTAAACAAAACAAAACAAAACAATTGCACATCAGATACAAAGCGTCTCATTATCTCCATGGCAAAACCCCCATTTTCCAGTTAAAAAACTACATAATGCACTACGAGATTACTTTACCTGCTCATAATAAAGAACAAGGTCTCATTTCTCTAGCCAAATATAAATTCCAAGTTTTGGAGGAGGAAGGGGTTATAGAGTACTTGAGAAACTAAAAATATTATCAGTACACAGATTTTGTTCAGTTTGTTCTGTGAAAATAAGGTCCCTGAGTAGTTTCTCTTCCAGCTTTCTGTGCATAAGCATTAACACGACAAACATTTTAGAAACGAAGACTGAAAGGCTTCCTACTTGCATTGATGTCCATGGCAAATACCGTGGATATTACATGAAAAAGTCACAAAAAGAAAGTTTAACCCAGCATACGGATTTTTCTGGATACATTGGAAAAGAAATTCAAGCCATCACTGACTGCTATCTGATCTAGCCAGTCCCAGTGAATTAGCTTTTAGGGGACAGTACTGAAGAATTAAATTGGCTACAGTCAGGAAATCACAGACAAACTCATCTGCTGATCTCTAGGGATAGATTTATTTCCATGCTCCTCACCTTGCTGAAAAGAAGTCTTGCAGGTTAAGTTCTGGCGCTTCAAAGTAATTAAAAAGCATCCACTTCTCCTAGCCTGCTTTACATAATGTACTGCTAAACAAAAAAAAAGATAACTGCTAGTCCTGGCTAGCTACAATTTCTATTGTGCTTTCTACAGCACACAAACCTTTGGTGTACCTTTCTAAAAGGATATTTCTGCTTTAAGAAAGAAAAATACATGATCAAATGTATAATATAGAATTGCAGAATTAGTAAGGTTGGAAAAGACCATAGAGACCATCAAGTCCAACCTATCACCTGTTACCTAACCTGTTGTCATCCTGCTACCAAGACCCAAGACTCATCCTACCAATAGCCCACTACCCTAATATCTAGGTCATGCTACCAAGTACATCATCCAGCCTTTTCTTAAACCCCTCTAGGGACGGTGACTCCACCACCTCCTTGGGTAGCCCATTCCACTGAGAGATCACCCTGGTGCACCTTGGATAAAGTGCCATAGTTTCTCTGACACAATAATCTCAATCTAATTGCATGCTGCAGATGACTGTGACACGCTTGAATGACTTGTAGTTGCTAAAGATTCATTTGAAGAACACACAGCTAATTAGAAATGTAAAAAGTAAATGAATGAAGATTTACTGAAAGAAAATGTCACTAATACAGAATCCAAAGTTTAATACTGTCCATTTAGTTCATTACTTCATGTGATCTATTCTTAAGCAATTATTCTATTTCCAAATACCTATTTTCCTTAAAACTTAAAAAATTAGACAGATGGGAAAGAAGAAATATGCAAAGACCAGATGTTCTTACCTAGCCAGTCCTGACTTACCACAAAGTATTGATGTCTCCTAACACCAAATCCTGCTCTCATACTTCCTTCTAAATAAGGCATAGATTTTCACCTCTCCCTGGAAGTCAGATGAGGGTCAAAAGTATCCACAGAAAAGGGATCTTAAATTTAGATGTGGAACAACAGCCCCAAAGCTGACTACCAGCACATGAGGACATGATCTTTGGGTTACAACAGAGCTGCCTATGACAGTAAGAGCTTCTGGGCTCTGAGCTGACAAGAAAATAAAACTGAATTATATGAATAATACAATTGAATGACATAGGAGAGAGATCCATAACAAAAGTGAAAAATTCATCATGAATTCATCATCCTTTATCAAGGGAATTCTGTGTGTGCTTCTGGTTTGTTTTCATTTACCAAGACACAGACACAGAAAATGGTTACATGGGACAGACACAGCACAGCTTTTGTATAAGGAAAAAAAAAAAGTTAAATAGAGGAAAGATAGATGAAAGCAGATGACAGACCTCTGTAAGATCACACAGAGGAAATGTAAATATGGAGCAACTTCTGGTTGTTCCAAGAGCAGGAGACATCCAGAAAACACCGTCTCAAAGCAAAAAAATAAAAAAGTTATTTCCTCATAAAATGTGTAATTAAGCTTAAAGTTCATGCAGCTGGGCAAACTATGGGAAGAAATTCCATTACAAACTCTGTATTTGAAGATGTAATTTCTAACTCAGGGGCTTCTAGACCATGAAGTCACTGAAAGACAGAATGTCAAGCAAGCACATAGTGATAACCCCAGCAGCATTGCTCGCTTGTTCTGGTCTAACCACCTGCTGTTGACCCACTGTCAATACCGATTTTGATACGGTGTCCATTTTCTGCCCTTTCATAAATACAAGCTCCAAAACAACTGCAGATAAATGATCGTCTTAAAACACTGGCACCATTGCGAAGGGACTTCCTTAGAAGGGTCTGAAGACTAGCTTCCCTTGAGCAAGTAACATGGCAGTGAATTGTTTTGTTTGGGGTTTTTTTCACCATTCTTTTCCAGAGTGAGTTTTGAGAAGACACAAACAGGTACATTAGATTTACAGGAATTTTAAAACCAGAACCAATAGTGAGTTGAAAATGCAAATAATCCTTCCTAGCTGTTGAGATTTTGAGAGTGACTACAATAGGTCTTCTAGCATCCAATTTCAAACTGATCCCCAGAAAAGCTACATACTGTATTATTTTTTTCCAATCAATATATCATAATCCACCGTGTATTAATTTTTCAAGCAATACATTATAATCTATGTGCAAATACTGCACTAACTCTGCTAGAGTTAATCATTTATTTACGAATCAATAAATTCTTGCTTGTGTAATCAAAAAGTCAGTAAAATACGTAGGAAGGTTTCACCACAAAACTAACAGTTACTACAGAAATGAGATAAATAAAATCACCTGTTAAGCAATCAGTAACACTGTAAATTAAATAGCAATTTGTGGTAGGCTAATCTAATGGAATAAAAAAAAGTCTTGCATTTTTGATCACATCTTAAAGTTAGTATCTGATTGTGCATTTAACTTTTCATCTCACATACTCATGACCACATCATATATAAGGCAACTCAACACACTTATTGTGCACTTATAGATCACTTTTTATGCAATTTAAAACCTCTTTTGAGCACTGCATCTTCAGACATCTTCATATAGCTCCAATCTCCATGGAGGAACCGGTTATGCTCGTATTCAGTGGAAAAGTGATCGGCAAAGCTAGCTCCTAGCAGAAGTTTCATACCCTTCTAAGATGACCATTGCGACATTATTTTAAAATTATTTAATGTTTGCTCTACTTTATCCAAAAGTGCCTAGAAAATACAAAAATTACATACCCTTCACCTTGAAAATTAACTATTTCTTTAAAAACAAAAAAGGCCAAAGCCCTCTGCTTTTTAGAATTCTACCAGTGAACAAATGACTAACCAGCTTGTTCTCAGTAACACATCCTTTTCTAATGCAGTAACAAAAATCCAATACTATTTACCTAGAACAGACAAATCCATCTAAATAATTTCTACCCACATTAATATTGCCCCCAGAACACACAAGTCATAACCCTGAATTCAACCACAGAGTAATCAGCAGTTGCTGAGAAAGTTTCACAGAGAGAACAGATCAGGCATGTAGAAGTTATTTTTTAATTACGAGATAATTCTAACTGTGGGTAACAGGAATAGAGACCTAATGTTAGCTCTAAGTTTCAACAACTGAAAACATTTCTACTAGAAAAGAATCATACACAATTAGTGAGAACTCTCCACCTTCAACATTTATTTACAAGTTCTCATTAAAGCTCCTCAGAACAATATGAGAAGAGCAGGCGCTGCCTCGCCGGACCTGTGCTTGCCCCCCCACCCCGGTTCCGTCCCTGCCGCTTGCTTGCCGCGCTGCGTTGGCACTCGCCCCCCCCTGCCCCAGTCCCAGTCCTCGCCCCGCCCCAGCGCTCGCCCACCTCAGGGGAGCACAGCCAGACATNTGATCACTGTATAAAGATTTGCTACAGGCAGTATTTTTCACTTTGAAATGGGATAAAACCTCACACAACTGATTTGAATAATTCTGTTTTATCAAGCAATAATACAGTTGTCATAATAGAGCTACAAAAGTACTTTCTGCAACCACGAGAAGAGATTTTTAAGTACTATTTTCCTTAATTCCACTGCGGGTCTTCAGAAAAACAGTGCTGTCATCTCTGGAAATCTCAAAACTAAGCACAAAATATTTCATCCAGCACCAAACCAACCTTGTACCCTCAAATTTAACTGACACTGTGCATTTAAGTCTTCAGGTACATACAATGCAGGTGTAGATCTTAAGCAACAACTTCCTCCAAAAGAAATACCTTTTAAGCACGTGAGAAAAAGTGGAATTAGAACTGCTGTTATTTCCTTTCAGTAAACTAAAATTTTCTGGATCAAAGGCAGCTGTAATTGAAAAATAAGAAAGAACAAACCCAACAACAACAAAACAAATACCCCTAACAAGAGTTTAAGAGTTTGAAGTTTTGGCATATATACATTATGAACCAGGTTCAAGCCATTCCCTTTTCAACACTCCATTTAAGAAGACATCGCCTTCCTATTTTCTCCTCTACCAGAACTTTGATGGCTCTGGTAGAACAGAAAATAAGCTCAATACAATGACTACCAATGAAAGAAGAAGCAAAACTGACACAATAATTATTTTTATAATACGTAGCTATTAATGTTAGCAATAAACTTTAAAAGTGCTTATTCTACAAAGCAAACTTATCCCCACAACTAACAAGTGTTTATGACAATGCTGGATAACTTCAGATGCAAGCTGCTGGCCACAGTAATGCCTAACAAGATATTTGAGGGTTTTTGTTGTTGATGGCAATGCACTGAAGAAAGAAAAAAATCCACCTCAGTCTCTTAAGACCACCTCTCACGTACTGGAAACAGTAAACTAGCTTCCACAATATGCTAACCAGTAAACAGGGAAAGCAACCCTACACTATGCACGAGGCTAAAGCTGAAATCAAATTTCTGTGAATTTGACAAAATTTCCTCCTTAACCTTGTCAGTTGAAATATGGCTATACTACTAATGTATGGATGCTGTGACAATAATAAGAAAAATTAATTACATGAGGAGTATTAGCAAGTATTATGACGTTCATAATTTTCGCTGTATACAAAATAAACCTATTGAACATCTTCCTTACTAAAAGCATACCCAGCATCCCTTGTGAAAGACATTTAGCATTTTTGGCTGCACTGTTCTCTCATTTTACACCTCTGTATACAGAATAACAACTCAGACAAAGTTCAAGCAACCGGAGCTAATATTTTCCTTCTCCTGTCTGACTAGTGTTTGCTTCACATTTCTTAGGATTTACCTGAAACACTTCAGAATACAATATTTAAAAAAAAAAACAAAGCGGAAGAATCTCATTTTATCTATCTCAGTATATCAACATTCCTTCCTTCAACTTTCATAGAAAGGATACATTTGACCTGTCAGGCAAAGTTCCTATTCATCTGTTACACTAAAGATTCTGAGCACACAATTCATCTGATATTTCAGCATCTACTGGGTGTCAGCTTAGATCACCCTTTGGACTGATCTGTGTGTCTGATCTGCTACACATCCCTGATGGCTGTCACAAAAACATTGGGGAGTCTGTTGGTGATCGTGCAAGCAATTACTGCCCCCAGGTGTTGGATCTGCTCTATTGGAAACTCCACTCTCCCCCAAACCTGACTTTGGGGGCATGGACTATGTGCTGCACCTTAACACCACCAACACAGAGAAGAACATATTAACAGAAACTCCGATTATGGTAATTTGTACAAATGCAGGAGCAAAAACTAGAAGCAGCTGATGCATAGCTATAGATTTCATTATGCTGATGCTCCAATAGGAACACCATCTTCCCTGCTAGGGCAATAAAGGAGCAGGGAAGGAAAATCCACTTTAGTACAGTGGTGAGTGTCCCCGTCTCTTATGCAGGAGACCGGGCGGTTCAATTCCCATCAGGGAGGCAGTGGTGCCATTTAAAGAGCTGGACAGGATGATCCTTGTGGGTTCCTTCCAACTCAGAATATTCTGTCATTCTGTGACATACACCTGTTCTTCAGTGTGTGCAGTGTGTTGTAGACAGTGCATTTTCAAATTTATGGGCTAACTAAATGATTGCAATAATTAAATCCCACAAAATGTAAAATACGGGATTTCTAATAAAAGCTTCACTGCAAAACTGTAGTGTGCAAACTTTAAAGGCAACCATACCTTATAGCTCATGTCATAAAAATAGCATCAATTTTAATTTTAATTAAATTTTAGTTTCTATTGCTTGAAAATGGAAGAGTTAGTATTACAAAATATCTTCCTTTTCCAAGAAATTAATGCAAATGGGGAAACACAAATGGAGATCTTGAAAACGTAGGTTTATTCCTGCCATAAACTAGTTATACAGTGAATCCTCTCTGTATCGCAACTTCTCCTTCACGACCTCGCCCATTTGCGAAGCAATTTTTTCGCAAATATGATTCTGCCGTCTGTGAGCCCAGCTGCCTGACTCATGCGCAGCTTGACTCTGCTCTGCCAAGAGGCGGTGACGCGGTGCCTGCGGGGCGGGCCTCACCCCACCCTGCAGGGAGGGGGGCTCGCAATGGCAGCACCGTACCCCAGGTCCCTGAACGGGAAAACTTGCCCCACAAAAGTGAGGCAAGCTGTGTGCTGGGAGGGCGGCAGTCCCGCGGCGGCGGGCTCCCCCCACGCACGCGATTTACTGCAGCTCGCAGTGGCGTTTAGAGCCCTGACTCGGTCCCTGCCCCGGTCCTGAGTGCTCCGCTGAGACCCAGAGCAGCACCACCACAAGACACGCCATTCCTTGTTACTCAAAGCCCAGTCACAGCCCGGGCAGCGCTGCCTCTGCCGGGACTGGCGGATGTTAAAGGGAAAGAAACTCCCATACCAATGCCTCCCCCGCTCCATAAGTGCACGGGGTGTTGCAGTGTTGCAAAGTTAAGGTTTTTCCAGGCTCCAGGAATGCTGACCAGAGCTCAGGGACACCCCTTACCCGCCGTGGAGGCGGGGAGAGCACGCACAGGCTGGCACGGGGCCCCCGGGGTCGGCGTGAGCACCGGGGCCGGGCTGGGGGGGGAATGGCGCAGGGTTTGGGCTGCGGTCACAGCAGCCACTCAGAAACGGTTCCCTTTGCTCGCCTGTGCCAAGACAGACTACGAGAAGGAGCAAAGAATTGTCCACAGTGCTTCGGAGTTCCGGGGGGTGGAGCAATAGGCGTGGCCTGCATGCATATTAACGACCTGCAGTTCTTTGCGAGATTAATATTTCACGAGGCCTTTGGCCTGTCCCTTTCCTTGCAATGGAGGAGGTATAACTGTATTTAACAAAAAGGAGGAACAACTTATCTTGTAGATAGGATTTTCAGTTTTCCTGTCCTGTGAAAAATGGCACCATTTCAAAATCTTTTAACACAAGGAAGAACTTAAGCTCTCACAAGGTTTTCACATTAAAAACTTGACAGACAAAGAGATCATGAAACAACTGACTTCAGAACTATCCTTCTGTCTAAATGTCTAAACTACCTACTTACTTGGGTTCCTTATTGTCAGGCAGGGTCCTGGAAATTCTTCCTTATTTCTGAATTGGAAAAACTTTTAATAAAAAGTTGTTATCAATTTCTATTAAGTTTCAACAAATCTTTCTTTTAAGGAATCAAACTACTATCTAGAAATGCTTCTGCCAGCTTCTGTGATATGGTAACTAGTAACATAACAAATAACAACTCTGTGTGATTCTCCAAGCCTGAACACCCTTAACAGGGGCACGTAAGGAGAAATGAATTGTTTTGGCGAACATATAGGAAAACATTTAATTAAATACTTTTACAGATACCTCAGCAATTTGTTCCACTTGTACTCAATACAGGATTTTGAGGGGGAAGTAGAGGGTCCTGTAAATCATCTTTCAGGCTACATACAAAACCATCTATAATTGAGAGTCATGATGCAAAGAAAATGTCTACTTGATAAATACAGCTCTGCATGACTACAAAGGTAATAAACAACTGAGAGAAAAACAGGATGCCTCTGTATTAGGCTAGGAAGGGATTTTTATCCCAGTAAAAATCAAACCTACTTGGCTCCTACAAGCAACTGGAAACAAACATACAGCACATAGCAGGTGCTCAGTACATCTTGTGTAGTTCCTTATGAACCACTAAATCTGCTTTTACAAGTCTGTCAGGATCAACAGACATCAAACTACATGCAATATATAAAACGTCATGCATATATGCAACCAATACAACATGCTCCAGCCCATGGCTGCACGTGTCCAAAAAAGCATAGAGGAAAACTGTAAAATTTAGGATCATTTGTGGTACCAAGCAACAGAACCAAGAGCAAGTGGCTAGACCAAATATTGCTTTTTCCTCCATCCCTGTGCAGTAACATAAATTCAAACACCACAAAACCCCCTAATTTTTCTATGTTCTAAGTGCTTGTGTCAAGCACCCAAAAACCTTAAGTTTCTTGTAAGTGAATAACTAAGCACTCAAGAGCGGTTTCAGCTTTTGGATTTTACTCTGGTGTGAAAGTAATTAAGCCTCAACTAATACATTTTGAACAGGAAGCAGGAGTAAAACTCCATAAAATCAGGAGTCTTATGCTAATGAGATACACTTCCAAGTGAACATGCTACACCTCAGTGTGTTTTAGTCTCATGCAGTTTTCTTCCTGATGAGAAAGTTTATAGGCTAACCTAAGGAACCACCAGACAAGAACTGTCTGCCTTTACCACAACCTTCAAGTAACCTTAATGGTTAGCTAATTTAGTTGACACATTCATTCAGTGTGGACAAGGACCAATCACCTTCATTTTGGTCACTTTAATTTTAAATACGTATTATATACCCTTCCTCCCACAACCCCCCCCCCCTCACTTGTTAAACATCATTAAATCATTTAAAAATATATGACTTATAATACTAACGCAGGACCCACAGTAGGAAAAAAAATGTAGCCTACAATTGCAAAATACCAAATTTGACATGGCATTTATAATGACATGCGTCCTTTCTTTATTTTCTAATTAACAACGGAGTGAGTGTAAACGGAAGGGAAGGAAATACAAAAGGATGAAAAGAAAAGGAGACAAAAAAGGAGAAAAAGAATCTAAATATTCCCACTCTGAGTCATACTACTAATATCCCCCAAATAGGAAAAAGTACTTAGCCACACAGTAAAAAACCTAAAATTGTTGAAGAAAATCAAAACATGCACTTCAGTGCAAATTTAAAAGCATTTCATATGCACCAAGACAAAGATGGTAAATCCTTGTCCAAAATATGCTGGCATTCTCCTGGACTATGATATGACACGAGTCACAGTACAGAAATACATATAAAATACACGCTCCATACTTACAAGTAGAAGAGATTCAGCAAGTGCAAAAATTAAAAAATAAGCCAAGGTTCAGCTCTGATCAATCTCAATAGTTAGTTTTTAACCAGAAAAAAAAAATATAATCAAACCCTTTAGATAACATGACGCTGACTAAACTTTACTCTAGTAATTCCTTAGTAACCACAAAAAATTTGCTGCGATGCATCCACAGTTAAGAAATATTGCTCTTGCACTTTGACAAGCATGCAATGTCTTCAAAAACATGTTAGCTTGCAGTTTTGGACCCTACTGTCATGTTTCCACTGGTTCATCTTCAAAAAAGAGGGGAACTGTTTCAGAAACGAAACAAAATTATAACAATAGTGCCAGTTATAAGCAACTCAGATAATACACTAGCTTGCCTTTTACAATTGCCCATTAAAACACAGGCTTTGCTAACATCAGCAAGGCAAATGAATTCTCAAAGAAATCAGCTTATTAAAATCAAGCCTGTATAACTTCCATCAACACAAATCTCAGTGTCTCAATGACGCATCTATTTCAACACTTCTAACAGAAGACAGTGATTTAAGATAATATTACAATACCAAGGGCTTTCCTAGACATATCTGCCCTGTACAGCACAATGATGAGGCTTTCAGAAGCATACTGAACATGTTTTTTCATCTACCAATAAAATTAATACTGTTTATATTTCTATTTTAGTTTCTACAAAGCACTGAAGTCCATGCAACAGCAATTCTAGTACTGACTGAAAAAATGGAAACTAGCCTCATAGAACTCTAGTAGATATGAGAATGAGGCAGAGTGGAAAAAAAAAAAAAAGTAAAAATGAAGACCATACAAGATTCTGGAATAATACAGAATAATGTTTCTGCTTCATGCAGAGGTGAGTGCACTGCACTAAGGCATTTTCCCTCTGTAGTGTGGTAAGCACATAAAGATGTTTTTCTCTTTGCTTTTTTATACCCAAGTTATAATCCAAGTTGTACTGAGAAATTACAGATTATTTGTTGATTTTTTTACTTCACTTTCTTTGATTTTTTTTCAGGGTAACTTACTTGCCAGTCAGTGTCATCGAGTATTAGAGAAAAAAAAATCCAGGAAAAGTCCTTCAGAGCTCAAGCATGTTCTAATTAGAGTTGCAGAATGACATTAAAGGCATTTAAGGAGATCCTCAAGTCTCCTTTCAGAAGCATAGAGAGATGTAGGGAGGAAAGACTCCAATAATAAAATTCTTAAGTTAAAAGAACCTAACGTATGAAGTACCACTGACCACTAATCACTAGTGACTTTTAAGGGCTACTGGATGAGTCCTTCATGGGGGAAGCTGTGTTGCATAGATCTGAGGAACTCTTTGGTTTGAACTCTCTCAATCAAATGACGTCAAATGACATATCATGTTGCTAATTTAGAGGGACTACAAAAAATCACCATAAAGTTTTCACTAATGCATGATTTACAGGACGTATGAAGCAAATGAGAGTGCTATCGGCTCTTTTGCTTAACCAGTTACACACAGCTTACCCTTGTGCACAAACCTGCTCTTTGATTGGAAGAGAAAGACTTCCATGTAATTGAGGCCCCCATCTAAAAAAAATTCAGGGTTACAAAGATTGCTTACTTTGGGGAAAAACGTTAACAGTGCCAATGCTTGCCTGCCTTAATCTCCAGGCACTCTGAAATAACAGAGAAACAGGTACTGCTAAAAGCTGGACTGCTTGGCTAGAATTTCAGTGTTTAAATACATTAGGTGAATTCTCCCAACACCTGAGTGAAGAAGGGAGACCCTCCTTTCAGTTTTGGCTCACCAAGGCCAAAATAAACAGCAACTTTCAATCAGTGTCTCGATAGGTAGGTATTTGTGCCCAAATCCCATGAACTGGCTCCAAGGGAGACTTTGGAAGACCAGAAAGCAGCATGACCTTGTTTCTTTAACCAAGTGCCATATGCAGACACAGAGAAGAGGCGAGAATTAGTGCCTACAACAGGAACAACTCCCATTTTTTGTGTGTCCTTCTGAAGGTATGTACCAAAGAGCTGTGGATTCACTACAAGAACGAATGGATGAATTTTCTGCAACCTGTGTTACCATTCCGGGAAGGTTTTAAAGCATTCCAATACCCCCCGTAAGAACTTGGCGTAAGGGCATTAATACTGATTACGAAATAGACTTTTCAAGGACTCCGAATAATTTATTTTACAACTTTACCCTAGCCCTTCAGCTTTGTGCTCCAGCCTGAACTACTGCTCTACGACTGAAAGATAGGAGGCACAAACCATTCACAAAGACCTGTGCCTTCCCAGATCACCATTCAATCTCTCGGCATTCATGACCTACTGTACTCGCTCTTGCAGATCCTCCGTTTGGAAAACACTGCTGTACGGCTGGGCAGCTGCCTCCCCGGCCAGGAGGGAGGCTCCGCTGCCAACAGCTCCAGGAGAGCGGCACAAGGCGGGGGCCCCCCCCGCGATCGGTGCCCTCGGCGGGGCTGCAGGCAGCCGACGGCAGCGGAGACCCCGCTCTGCCGGGGAGGAGCAGGAAGCGAGCGCGGAGCTGTTCCCCGCCGCTGCTCCGGGCCGCCCTCCCCCGACACACCCCCTCGGCAGCACCTGGTGNCGCGCGGGCATGCGCGCCGCCCGCCCCGCCCCTCGGCCTGCCGGGATATGGAGTCCTGCCGGGACATGGAGTCCTGCCGGGACGTGGTGGGGGCCAGGCCTGCTGGCACACGGAGTCCTGCCGGGTGCGGGTGTATTACCGCCGCGCTCCTGCGGGCGGCCGGCGGGGTGGGCAGGGCTCCTGCCGGTCACTGGTCCCGGAGGGCGCAGGTCCGGCCGCAGCCTCCTCTATCGCCGACGAACCTTCGCACGCCCCGCATCTGGAGCGGGTCACTCCGCGGTGCTTGGAAAACGAGTGGGAGAAATTAGGTAGAAAGCACAGTAAGGGTTCAGGAGCAGTGCAGCTTCCCCCTGTCGCCTCCGTGCATTACTCCAGTTCACGTCCTTCTCAAGGGACCCCCGTAACAGACCCGGCAATGAGTGTCCAAATCCATTCCTCACCTGCAGATCTTGCGGGGGGAAGAAATCACCTAAATTCAAAATACCCTCAAGCGAACCTGGACAGGTCGGTTGGGGGGGTGGGGGTGTTGTTTGGGTTTTTTTACTCAAAATATAGGACAAGGACGGAAGGAGAATTTAATTTTTTGCTCCTGATACGAGCGCTAACAAAGGATAGTCTGGAGTAGTAACTGAGTTATTCCTTTAATTAAATTTTTCTTTTAGTTTTGAAACTGAAATAACGGATCGAGGAGCTTAGTGACATGGTCTAGCTGGGGGGTGTAGGGCTGGATGACCCTGGGCCCCTTCCGGCTCGGAGTGGCCTGCCAGATTGTGAGGCATCTAGGTTGTTATTATGCTCTGGGATGTGCTGTTGGTCGCTGTACGGGTGTTAGACGGTGAGTTGGACTAGATGATCCTTGTGGGTCCCTTCCAGCTCATAATTTTCTGTGATTCTGTGATTCTGTGATCGTGTGTTAGTGGAAAAATACCAGTATACATTAATTTTACTTTGATTTGGAAAAGATCCAAAAGTCATCTTCTGGTATGGATTATTGTATTCCATATTCACCAAACTAGTTTAGGAAGTTAAATCTGAATTAAAAATAATTTAAAAATTTTAAAAAAATAAAAATAAAATGAAAACCTGGTTAATGATAGCTTTCTGAAATATTTTTATTCCTAGTTTTATAGGCAAGTCCACATAAGAAGGATTAAGATGATGTACAGATTACATGGTAATTACGAGGAACCTTTCAGTTAATGGGGACCCTATGTAGTGGTTCATGTCCTTCACATTTTTATATATCGTGTAGGATTTGAGGAAGCACAGAATTAAGGGGAAATGCATGAGCCAGTCTTCTGCATGTGGCATGATACTAGGAGAGCACTGAGGGAGGCTTCTCAGAAGAGCAGGAGTAACAGAGTGACAGAAAAGAGATGGAGGCATTAGGAGGACGCTTACCAGATACAGCTTTGGCATCACCCACCAGGTCATGACCCTCCAGACTTGGAAATTACATCACTCAGTCAAAATATGAGTGTGTCTGTGGTTTGAAAAATCAGAAATCTAACTTCAGAATTGGAAAATAGGGGGGAAATTGCACTTACGTGAAATATACTCTCTCAGAATAATAAGTTACTACAGTGGGGTCTCCTATGATGCAGACCTGCGGTCTTAGTTGGGATCCACGTAGCCCGACTTCAACGTTGAATGGCGACTGCCCCCGCCGCCACCACCCCCTCCGCCACTGCCCGGGCTGCCCCCGCTGCTGCCTGTGCCACCACCGCCGCCCGTGCCGCTGCCGCCATGGCAGCAGGTCGCACATGTGCAGTTGTGAAACGGGTCTCCTACATCGCTAAAAATTCATGCCGCTAAGATCTGAAGCCGCTATATGGGGGGCGTGAAGTGCAAGAGGGCCAACTGTGCTTGAATGATGTCATCACTATTGTTTTTCAGGAGTTCCTTCTAAAACTAACAAAGTGGTTTGAAATACAAAGTAAATTTAATTTATCACAGTTATTTCAAAATGTATTAATATTAGGCATACTTTATTACTATGATTTTGCAGTGTACAATTTTTACATTATTATCCCTTTTTAATAAAAATTAATTATGTTGCTTTATAGTTTCATTATTTTGATTATTTTCTGAAATTTTAAAAATAGGTCAACAAATGAAAGAATCCAACTCTGTACTTGCACACACAACTTTCATATCTAGTAGTACAAGATATTATTAAAAAATAGGCAATAGAGAAGTATCTAATTTTTAGCATAAGTGGTTCTATATGAAAATAGATCAAGATACAAAATTCATTAGATGATCCTTGTGGGTCCCTTCCAACTTATAATATTCTGTGATTCTGTAATTCTGTGATTCTTCAGAAAGTAACTTAGAAGAGTTACTTTCAATAACCAAGTAAAGAGTATTTACCTGATGTCAAGTCTTTCCAGGAATGAAAATAAAAGAATACTTGAGGAAGAGGCTTTATGCTCACAGGACTTAGTACAGTGGTAAGTGTCCCCACCTGGCGTGTGGGAGACCTGGGTTCGATTCCTGCCAGGGAGACAGTGTTAAGAGTTGGACCTGATGATCCTTGTGGGTCCCTTCCAACTCAGAATATTCTGTGATTCTCTGTGATTCTGCGACTTTCCTCAGAATATGTGTTGAGAGTGGGGTCCTAGCAATAGACTTGAAATGCAAAGTGATCAAAGGAGGTGCTTCCCCAGAGTGCTTCATGGAGGGATCAGTGAGTGATGGAGTGGGCCATTAAAACAGGACCAGTTTTGTCAGACCTCATGGAACTGATGTGCCAGTGCTCTGTCAAGGTGGACAGAAAAATGTGTGATCTATACATTTCTTGAACTCAATACAGGAAAACTCAAGGAAAAAATGGAGATGAACATAAATTTTGTGTTTGTACCCAAGGCACAAGAGTAGAATGATCAATAAGGATATCCAAGGGGATAAAAACAATATATAAAAATATAAAATAAATATAAAACAGTACCTGTGTCCTGATAGGGATGCTGGAGTCTGACTATCTGGAAGGAATAATTTTGAGCAGCTGGACTTACAACCTTGAAGGTGGAAAATGGATGAATGATCCTCTGTGTATTAGTTATTTTCGAAATAAATAAATAAACTAAAAGTACCAGTTTTAAAATTTAAGAAGTCAGTTTAGGGTCAACTAATTTCTTTTGACATTTCTGCAATATTTTAGTGCCCATAACTTTTCATGAGTAGCATTAGAATCAAAAAAGTCTCAGTTAGTCAACTGGGAGGAAAAATAACCCCAGCACTTTCCAGTACTCGGGTGACTGGAACATTCACTGAGGGTGTGGGAAAACCAGTTCACTTTCCTGTTCTGCCTGAGGGGATCTGAACCCACATCTTCACTATGAGATTATATAAAGTGGAAGTGTTCTTCTTTCCTGTGGGAAGGGTGACAGCAGCCAATATTTTCAGTTTTTCTCCCCAAGGAAACTGTGGAGAAAAGTAACATAAAAACTTTCTGAGCTGTGCAAAATCAGCAGTGCTTTGCTTCCATCTCTTTCACTGGTAGTTTTGACTATCAAATCTTTTCAGCCTCTTCTATCTTGCAGATGCTCATTGTTTGAAAAGGAACAAAAAAGCCCAAACATCAAAGAGAATAAACCTTTCTAGATAGGCATCTGTCCAATGTGATGACATCATCATAAGAGTCTTTAATGCAATGTAATCCGCAAAGATATTACCAAAAGCAAGTAATGGTGTTAATGGAATACTGAAACACTGTTTCCTCAATTTAAAAGGAATAAAATATTCTTTGTTAGATGTGGGAGTGATTTGCTATATGTATCCAATGGGCAGACAAACAGGCAGCCATGGAATATTTGGTTTGAATTTAAGATTTTTCTTCTTCCTTAACTGTAAAGTCTTACAAGCCATGAAAATAAGATAATTTGATTTAAAAAGAAGGACAGCTGGTCCATTATTACATTCTCCAGAGCACACACTTCAGTAATTTAGTAATTAAAATTACGTAGTAAATAAAACTGCTACCCCATAGCAATAATTTTGTAACTACAGATCCTGGATTCCATATCTGGATACTGATACCTCTAAAAGTATGTTTACACCTTTACGTAGTCCCCTGTGTATTTTAGTGGGAAAATCATAGGTTGGATACTGACTTTGGTTTGCATATGAAGTTCCAATAGTTGCATAAATAAACATTTTGCTTCTGGAAAACAGAGGATTTTTCTACTGAAAAACTAGGTAAAGTTACTTCTTGAGTAAGCAGCGACACATAGCTTGAAGAAGGCTTAAAAATCCTTCACACACAGGGGCTCATTGTGGTGTCTAATTAAGTATTCTCAGGACTGTGAGAATTAGGTTCTGATAGGAAATTTTATTTATTGAAATAATTTTTACTTGTTAGCTTGTATTGCAAAATGGCAGTAATAATTTTAACAGCAGCCATTATTTCTGGTAAACAATACATTCTCTGCCTGTATTGCGGCCTGTAGGTACCACCTGTGTCTGTCCATGGAAAGGAGCTGTTTCTTTTGATACAAGAGGGAAAAGTTGAGAATTTGTTAATGCCTCCAGACTGTCACTTGTGTAATAGTAAAGTGGTATGTTAATTTTCTGGAATTACTGAAATATTCACTGAAAATCAGTACGTTATACTTAAGTTATTCAGGATTATATGTGCATGCATAGGAAGTATACAAACCTTTCATGCTAAGAACAGACAGCATATTTTTTAATAAATGCTGTATTCATTGTACAGCTTCTTTGAAGTATGAGAATCAAAAACATACTTAATACTCTGTTAACAGAGGTCATTAAATATATACATAACTTACTGAAAAGCAGTCTTCAATTCATTTTAAAAAATCTGGGTTTTTAAAATGCATTTTAACCTAAGCACATTCGTCTGTTATTTTCAATTTTTAAATGAACAGGGTCAATGTCACTATTGCTTTAACAAAGATTACTAGGTATTCTTTCTAGATTGAGTTTCTTCTTAACTGATTTCTTGCTGCCATAAAAGATTAACTCATAAAATCACTTTGATTTAGCAAGAGATGTCAGAACATCCAGCAGGTTTAACTGGTTTTCTTCCAATGTCAGTCAAAATAGTATGTGGGTTTAACACTGATTCATGTTTCTCTCAGTGGCTATGCATAAACTTGCTGAGTAATCAATTCAGACACAGTAACCTAAGAAAGTTTGGTGCTAGTAGGAAAAGTTTTATGTTTGATTATTTGTGCATCTGTGGAACCTGATAGTCTGAAAGATGTTCTCAATTCCTGGGATGGAAATTCCAGTCTTCCTGTATGGGTCAAGTACATATAATTCCAGTACAACTCAATAGCAATGTAGTTATATAGCAGGTCATTTTCAACTTGAGAAATACTGCAGTATCCTGTAATCTTTTATTGCAGGTATGATAGCCTGACTCATAAACTTAGATGAACTCACAGTCAGAGTCGAGTTGCGTGTGCAAAAAAGTACCCAGAGAAAGACTACATGTGAATTTTTGAGATAGGAAAAAAAGAATCAGTTTACGGGGAATCATCTGTTTCTGTGATGTCCTGGATAGATCAGTGTATGCTATGTCATGTCATTTTTCTCTTTCTTTCTACTCGAAAGTCCTGGGAGGGTTTGGGAGAAGATTTTTTGGGGTATCAGTAGGTACGATCTATAAAAGAAATACATCTCTAGAATACATAAATGTTCTTGTCCATTCCAAAGATTGTCCAACTCCTTTACATCTCTCCCGCCTCTTGAATACTGTCATGTAGGGTTTTTTTGGACTCTAACAAAGTTAAAGACAAACTTTCAGCTAAGAAGATGGGAGAAAAATGGCAAAGTCTATTCATACAACATCAAATGGAGCTCTATCTTCATGACAACATATTGCAGGTGGTATACAGGGAGTGACAAAGCTCTGGCTTTGTCCTGCACAAATGACATTTGGCTTGTGCACAGATCATGTTTTAGGTTTGGTTAAGCCTGGCCTCTGTGACGCTAATGCCTAAGATGTTATCAATAAAATTAAAAGGGTTGTTACTCTCTTCATCATTTTTAAGGATCAGGAACTTAGGCTTAGGAACATAAAGAATGGTGGTAGGAAAAATGAAACCATACATATTAATGCTGTTTCAGAAATTTCGACAGTAAATACGCAGTTATTCACAATAGTTTCCCCATATGAGCCCTGCGGATAAATATTATCTACTATCAGAAGAATGTTTTCTTTTACTTCCCCAGAACATCTAATAAAATAACTGTGACACAAATACCATGAAGTGAGGATTCTCCACACTAGATTTTGTTAAAATTTTATCTTGTGTTACTATAGATTAAGAATGATCTGATAGCAGCTGCCCTGAGGTATGAATGAGCCTACAGGCTGCAAAAGAAGACAGTTCTGAAATGCTTTTCTAAAGATAGGTAGAGTTGTGATGAAATTAAATAATGAGTTCAATTTGTTAAGGGCACGCTGATAGTCCATTCTGTTAAAGAAGCTAGGAAATAGAACAGAAACTGTTCTACTGTACTACTGTAGCAGTTAATGGAAACATACATTTCATACTGATGTTCAGATTTCAGTTAAGACTTTAAGTCTTTCATATTTCTACCATATTCTCTACCTGCACCCCTGTGATGGCAATGCTGTGCCAGGGCTCCATCCCTCCCATGCCAGATGCCCCCTCAGGTGCTCACTACTGTCAGGTTTTCTTGCTTGTCTTTAGGATTTCCATAATTCCCATCACTGTGTCATTGAGCGCAACTTCAGTCTCACTAAAAGCAGCAGAGTGCAGCCGCTATGCTAAAGCCTGGTCCTGCAGCCCTGCAGGGAAACTCGGAGGTGAAACAGCTATAAACTCATTTGTTCAAAATGGAAGGTGGTTGAGGAAGGAGGAAACATGAGGAAAAGCTGACATCTGCCTCATGGCAAGGTTTGAACTACTGCTATTGCGAGAGCTGGCAATGCTGAGTATGGCTCATTTATCAAGGGAGAATGGGATGATAGGGAAATGCAGGCTGAGAGACATGTCCAGCAGACCATGGAGGAGACATATGAAGACACATACAAAGTTAAGGTCACCACCACAAAGCATGGACATTGGTAGTCTGAGACCTAGAGGACTCTTGAGTTTCTTCCTGGACAGCTTCAAAGCATTTTGGAGAATGACCATGATCTCACTGGCATCTCAACAGGAACAGGAAGAAGCACCTCTAAGTCACGTGGCAGCCTGCACCTTCATCTGGATTGGCAGAATCCCAAGTGTATGACCTGAATGGTTCTGTAATTACAACCACAACATATTTTCCAACCCCTATAGGTTCCACGTATTTTTCATTAATTAAAAAATAAATAATAATAATAAAAAAAACTAGCAAAACATCTCCCTCCTCAAAAAAAGCCAACAAACAACAAACCACATAAACCAAAAAAGGAAAACAAGGAAAGAGATAACTGCAAATACTGAGAATCATAGAAACATTAAGATATACTTCTAGTATCATTGAGTCCAACTATTTCTATTTGCCCAGCACTGTGTTAGGCCCGGCACTGTTCAACATCTTTATTGATGACATGGATGAAAGAATAGAGTCCATCATCAGCAAGTTTGCAGATGATACCAAGCTGGGGGCAAATGTTGAACTGCCAGAGGGTAGGAGGGCCCTTCAGAGGGACCTTGACAGGCTAGAGGAATGGGCAGACTCTAAGAGTATGAGATTTAACAAGACTAAGTGCCGGGTTCTTCCCTTTGGACATAACAACCCCATGCATCGCTATCGACTGGGGGATGAGTAGCTTGAGAGTGGTAAAGTGGAGAGGGATTTAGGTGTAATGATTGACAGCAAACTCAATATGAGCCAGCAGTGTGCCCAGGTGGCTAAGAAGGCCAATGGCATCCTGGCCTGTATTAGGAACAGTATGGTCAGTCAGACTAGGGAAGTTATCCTTCCCCTGTACTCAGCGCTGGTCAGACCACATGTTGAGTACTGTGTGCAGTTCTGGTCTCCCCAGTTTAAGAAGGATGTTGAACTGCTTGAGAGGGTCCAGAGAAGGGCGACAAGGATGGTGAAAGGACTGGAGGACAAACCCTATTGGGAGCAGCTGCGAGAACTGGGGTTGTTCAGCCTGGAGAAGAGGAGGCTCAGAGGTGACCTCATTGCTGTTTACAACTACCTGAAGGGAGGTTGCAGTTGGGTGGGTGTGGATCTCTTCTCTCAGGCTGACGACACCAGGACACCAGAACAAGAGAACACGGCCTTACGTTATGCCAGGGGAGGTTTAGACCTCCCTGAATGTTAGGAAGAGGTTTTTCCCAGAGAAAGTGATCGCCCATTGGAATGGACTGCCCAGGGAGGTGGTGGAGTTGCCGTCCCTGGAGGTGTAGAAGACTCGATGAGGAGCTCAGTGACATGGTCTAGTTGGTGGGGTGTTGGACTGGATGGTCCTGGGGGTCCCTTCCATCTTGGAGAAGCCTGTGAGCCTTTGAGGGAATTAGGTTTATGTCCACAGCTTTGGGGTGTGGGTTTGATCATTGTATGGGAATTGACTGGGGAGTTGGACTAGATGATCCTTGTGGGTCCCTTCCAACTCGTAATATTCTGTGATTCTGTAGCCACCCCAGTGTAACCTGGTGGAGCTAGAGGGGTAAGAGAAACAAGAAAAACAGCTACTGTACTTCAAATTTGCATGTGACTTGGTTTTTTTGCAATATCTTCTTCATGCAGATGGACACAAATGGGAGCCTTGGCCATTTTCTTTTGCTCAAAGAAACTTCTGCGTATTGAATGGGTCTGCCTACATGAATGGTTAAGAGCACTAAATAAATATTTCTGTTATGTGAATCGCCCTTGCCTGTGAACCTCCTATGCTTGATGTTCTTTAAGTTAGATCACTAAAGCCCTTTGGAGGACAGGAACTAGATTTCTTTCTGAAGAAGCTTAGCTGAAAATTAAACACTAGGGATTTTTCTAACACACCCCAAAGGTAATGGGAACATGTAATCTTTGGGCTGTTGAGAGAGCATATGGAGGTTGATCCTGTTATTAGTTTGAATGGTACTGCAGCATAATTTCCTCTTTTATTCTGAATAAGAGAAATGCCAACACAAAGGTGAGCTTTTACAACTCTCCATTGCTGAGGTGTTTATAGAAGCACTAGGATTTCCTTTCTGCAATCTGAGTGACTTGATGAGTTTTTTGAAACTGTGAAGAGAGAGGCTTTCAAAAATGCCTGTGTTATTGGTGTGGGGTAAGAGACTTCCAAAAGATTTACTTAATCCACAGTGAGTCAAATTTTTAATGGAGTTTTATTTTAAACTAATTATCTTCTATGTTCTCTCCTCTCTAGGGTATATGCTCAGTGACTATAATACTTGTTGTTCTGGTATTAAGTTACCAGGTCATCTGTGAATGTTTCTGAGATTCCTCTTCCTGGAGAACCTGGCACCTAAATGAAGCCGACAAGCAAATGGCTATAATTTGAAGTCTTCTTTTGCTACAGGAGATTGCTGAATTCCTATGTGCTTGCTGGGTCTTGGAAATGACTGACATAAGAGCTAGTTCTTCTGACAGCAGGTGCTTATCAGGTCTAAATTTGAACCTCTTGAACTTAGTAGGAAGACTTGGGTCAATATGCTTAGTAAGTGATTTGTGATCACTATTCCTCTGCATGTGTTCTTTTTACAACAGTTTTGTGAACAGTTGGCTCCAGACTAGTAACATTTTGTTTTTCCTCTAACACAAAATCAGTAATGGCCATTGGATCACATGTAGGCATCTGGTGCATAAACATGCAAATCTTGATTGATAAATAGGCAAAATAGCTGCACAGTTTTGGAACAGGCTGTAATTCTGGCTGCAGGAATAGTAGTGTGCTCAGGGTAAGTATGTTCTTACTTCAGTCCTTCACCATTTCTTGTGTAGTTTTATGATTTCATATAAATAGAAATATGATATAAATTTCTTTATAAACATACTTGTAGAGTTGAGTCCTTATAGACTAAGCGAATATAGTACTTATGAGGCTGCAGTTCCACAAAGATGTTTTTATTTACACTGGTGAAGCTAAATTATAGTATTTTGAGATTTTCTGTAAGTAAAAAGCATAGATTTCTCATCAGTAATGGAAAGTGACCAAATAAATACAGGACCTAGAGACAGAAAAGATAACAGAGGAATACAGTATAACATTTTTCTAAAGCTCATAATATATTTAAAATAAGAAGAGATATTGTAAGGGTGGTCTGCAATCAGAAAAATAATTACAAACTGATTTTTAATATACTTTAAAAAATTGAGAAATAGAAACCAAGAGGAGGAAAGATCATATGCTAGGAACACAATTAAATCCAGACAGCCAGTTTAGATGATCAATTAAACTACATAGCAAGGGCAAATAGATCAGTGATTCTATCTTCAAACAAAACCAAATGTGTTTCTTTAGCAACATTTGCATCTTTAAAATAAGCACAACCTCCTTTCACATCAGTTAAAATTCAAAATCTTGTTGGTTTTGCCTCTTCTTGTCCCTAAATAATTACTTTTGCATTCACTTATTTTGCCCTTACCTGACTGTAGTGGTTTGACCTGGCTGGATGCCAGGTACCCTCTAAAGTCACTCTCTCACTCCCCCCTGCAGACAGAGAAGGGAAAATACGTTGACAAGTTTCATGAGTTGAGATAAGGACAGAGAGAGAGAGAGCCCTTACTGATCACCATCATGGGCAAAACAGACTCCAAGTGGGAATATTAATCAAATTTATTACTAACAGAATCAGAGGAGGAGAATGAGAAGTAAAATGAATCTTAAAAACACCTTCCCCCACCCTCTTCCTTCAAATTTCTACCTCCTCCTCCCCAGAGGTGCTGGGAGATGGGGAAGGGAGGTTACGGTCAGTTGTTGTTTCTGCTGCTGCTCAGGGAGAAGAGTCTTTCCTCCTGCTTCCTGTGGAGTCCCTTCACAAACTTCACCAACATGAGTCCATCCCATGGGCAACAGTTCTTCAGAACCTGCTGCTACATGAGTTACTTTTCCCTGGGTTGCAGTCCTTCAGGCACAGACTGCTCCAGTTTGGGTCCACTACAGAGCCACATACGTTGTCTGAAAAACCTGCTCCAGTGTGGGCTCCTCTCCCCAAGGGTCAACAGGTCCCTGCCAGGACCCTGCTCCAACATGGGCCTCACAAAGGATCACAGGCTCCTTCCAGCATCCACCTTCTCCAGTGTAGGCTGCTCCATGGGCTACAGGTGGATCTCTGCACCCCTGTGGTCCCTTATGGGCTGCAGGGGCACAGCTGCTCCACCAGGGTCTTCACCACTGACTGAAGCACCTTGTCCCCCTCCTTCTGCACCTACCTTGGTGTCTGCATTGTTGTTGACATATTCTTACTCTGCTCTTCTCTGGCTCCCATCTTCATCTGCACAAATACTTTTTTTTCCTTCCTTCTTAAATATGTTATCACAGAGGAATTACTATCACTCCTGATTGGCTCAGCCTTGACCAGCAGTGGATCCATCCTGGAGCTGGCTGGCATTGGCTCTGCCAGACATGGGGGAAGCTTATGGCAACTTCTCACAGAAGCTTCCTCTATAGCCCCCTACTACCAAAACCTGGCCATAGAAACCCAATACGCTAACCATGCACAGAGACTGGCTGTCGGAAAGGAATCATCTGGTAATACCACACAGCTTTCCTTAGAACTTCATACGGTAGGAGATTAGTTCACAGAACTCCTTCTCCTTCATCCTGAAGTCCCAGATTCAGAATAAACTTTTTTTTCCTAACTGATTTTCAGTAGCTTCTTATCTGAGACAGTTCCTAATGGACAAGTGCCTGTGTGGCAGCAGGATCACTAATAGCATCTGTGGGTTGTTTTAGGAATGGTGAAAGGAGTCACTGCATTCACTAGGACTAATCAGCCACAGTCATAGGAGATCCTGTGATATGTGTGGTATTCTTAGCATGTATAGATCATCCCACTTCTTATGCAACTCAAAGTTTGCTGCACTTAAGACTGAACTGAACTGGACTTGAAATAGAGGGCCAGAAAGCATAAGGGAGGAAGAGACTTCTTAGGAAGGACTGTTCCAACATGGAATAAAAGCTCCTCTTGCAGTACCAAAGGATTTTGTTCTTTGAAATAAAGGAAGGAGTCCTCAGGAAAGAGGAAAGTGCACTGCCACTTCCCAAGCCATTTCCAGAATGTTGCAAAGAAGGGTATGAACCCGAAAGCTTCCACCAGCTCTTACTGAATATTAAGCCACTTAGGCCCTTGTGTTAGTGAGTTCAACAGGGAAACCTTCCAGTCATAAAGCCTGTGTAGTGCGAGATGATTCTTTTTAGCCTCGAGCTGTACAGGGCAAGCATAAAATGTTCTTGTTCAGCCTGCAAACAATAACATTTTGTGTACAGTAAAGACAAGAAAACCCAAGTTTGTCATTCTTGTATTTGAGAAATTTTGGGAAGACTTCTTAAGTCATACTTCCTGTGAAACAACTTGTTTCAAAAACAATAACTGACATTACTGGGGATTATGACAGTATTGTCTACAGTAAACTAACCCTCTCAGAATCAAAGTATTGTGCTGTTCATTTACCCTAGGGATGAAAACAAGCTGAAGCTGCAGCTGCACTGGCAGCAGATGTCAAAGCCATACTTCTTGTTGCCTTTAAGTATATAAGAAAAATACTTTTAGAATTTACATGGAGAAGCAAGAGACTACTATGATGGTGTCAGCTATAGAAACTAAAAACTAGCATACATGGATGAAAGTCAAATGAAATACAATTTAACTGTTTGAGTCGAATAAATGCAAGTTTACCTGACACACCAAGGCATCAGTTCTGCAAAACACAAGTGAAAATTTAAAACCAAATCTTTACTTCAAGACTTTGTCTTCCTATTACTCTGGAAGAGTGTGAGTGTGAACAGCCTTCTCTGGGTATATAAGAACTGTGAAAGTGCATGGCGAAATGTTCAGTGGTTGTGTGGAATTGCAATGTATAGTAGATGGACAAAACTGAATTACAAAAGCGTACTCAAGTCCCCTTTAATGCTCCCCACAAGCAACAGCTGCCTTTGTTTGTAAATTAGAAGTCACAAGGAAAGTTACAAATTTTGGCAGGGAACAGCTGCTAGAGAAGTAAAAGAACACACAGCATATTTTTCTGGCTGGCAGTAGGTAGGTGTAAAGGGATCTAAAGGCACTCTGAGTTCTGGGAAGAAAAGTCTTAGGAAAGACTCAAAATACGTACTGCAATCCAGAGCAGTTGTGGGATGTGAGAGTGCTGGGATTTTCTCAACCTGCTTTCCTGTCACTGGGTTTTTAGCTGCTTTGCAAAGTCTAAGTGCCAGTGATTGCAGTCCTCAGCTGTCCTTGGCGATATGTCTTATTGACAAAACTGCTAGGAAACAGCTAAGCTCCCTCTTTCTGTCCACGCTTGCATGTCCCAGGTCAGGGCTCAAAAGCAAATTCACTCGGCACTGACAGGGGCAGTATGCAGAGAGTTCATTACTTGCTGTGAGTCACCCACCCAAGCCGCTAGAGAGAAAAAGCTCTTTTGTATTTTCTGCCTGTTGCTGTCTCTTGTTATTGTTGTGAGACAGGAGAAACAAGGAATCCATTGACTTTATTTTTATTTTTAGATGCATTTTCTCTTCTTGCCATATTCAGAATTTGACATCTATAAAGCATGAGGATACTACTGGCTTTTCTACTACTTTCACAGGCAGACCTGATTCCCAGAAGTGTTTGGAAGGAACCTATGCATGCCATCTACCCTGTTTCCTGCTCAAAGCAGAACTCATCCTGGAACTAAATTAGCTCAGCCATGGCTTTGTCTAGCCAAGTCTGGAAAAATGCCAAGGATGAAGATCCCTTTGTAGGAAGAGAAGGTGAACATACTCCTTCCTTTTTCACAAGTTTGCTGGCTGATAAGAATGCAAACAGCAGAGGAGAGACTAAGTATCTTGTCTTTCGAATCAGGAAGCGAATTTTACAACAGTTACAACATGTTGATACAGGGTAATAAACAGTAAATAATGATAAAAAGTGGGGTTTTTTTATGTTCATCAAGCATGAACTTTTGGCATCATATCAACTAAGACTGCGATCTTACTCTGTTTTATGTGTAAATTTGTAGTGTTATTGATTGCATAAATATAGTGTAAAATGTAGCTTCAGCATACTCCAAATTTCATAGCATACTCTGCGAAGCAGAAAAAATGCTCACTTGTCACCAAACAGGAATTTTCCAGGTGTGTGGGGCTTTGGGGGTATCCAGAGACAGTAGCAAAATGCTTCAAATAGGTGTTGTTAATGAAAAGCTGCTGGAGAAAAGGATAATAAAGCAGCAGTTCTTATTTCTACCTTGAGGTGTAAATAATGGTAGTCTTGAAGCAGGTGCTTGAAGGAATGCTTACCTTTCCTTGATAGGACTGGAGCCTCTGGCACAGTTTTTTTATGTTCTTTTCCATTTCCTCTCAACCCATAGCAAGGGTTTTCTGAGTTGTGATTATAATAGGATTACTGTGTGGTGGGAGTAAATGTGCTTATTTGCAGTGTGACTAGAAAAGATTGAGTTGGAAGAGTAAAGGAATATTTTGTTGGATTGTCTGAATCCTCAAAATTCTGGGTAAGGGTTGATTGAGTTGGTTATTTTTACTTTAGGCTAGTCCCCTAATCATGTAGCAGAAATGTAGAGGAAGACCTGAGGGTGATGGAGAGCAAATGAGACAGGCGTTCACAATGTGATAAACTTGCAAAAAATTAGTATTGTACCAGATATATAAATAGGATATGACTTTTAAGGACAGGAAAGTAATTCTGCTTCATGCAACTTTGCTTACACTTGCAAATACTATGTTCAGGCTTAAAAATATTTTGGAAATTTGATAGAATTCTGGACAGCTGACCGTAATCCTAAGGTTTTGGGGAATCATTCCTATGGAATTAAGAAGAAATTTAAGTCTAAAAAGAAAAAGCTGAGGTTACACTCTGTTTCTTATCCTGGAATAACCTATGATATTTCAGTCATGTGAGACACTTGCTGATGCAAATCAAAGGGAATGTCCTGAAATCAAAATAACTGTCCCACTATTTAATTCTAAATGAGCTTTGGTGATCTGCCCTTTTTCAGGAAGGGCTTTATGTACCATTTTAGGCCAGAGAAGTATTTCTTTCATCACAGAAAATTATCAGATGCACCAAACCCAGGATAGTGGTAGGCACTAAACTCGCCCATATCAGTTCTGCCAGCATGTCTTAAAAATACAAGCTATTCTGTCCCACAATTTTACATGTGAGCTACTGTTTACGAGCAAACATAAATGAAGAATGCGTATTTCTTTCCATGTGTAGCCATGCACAGAAATACCTGTGTATTAGTCATGAAATGTGCTTTATCTGAAAGCATGGAAATAAGTATTACTAGATGGGCAGATTAATAAACACTGATATGTTTGCTATCTCAAGGTATGTAGCCATTTGTTTTAGGATAGTAAGATGTTAACATCCTGGATTAAAAACAGGTAAACAGTTGATGATGTAATTAGAAGCTGCCAGACTGAATGCATTGACCAACTCCAAAGAACTTCAAACTTCCCAAAAGATGTTTGCTTACAGTTGTTTTAGTAAGAAATGCATAAAAACTGGATTTATCCATAACACGAGACCAAAATAACCCTCAAAATCTAAGCTCTACAATTGTCCATCTGCTTTCCAAGTCATTTGGGAAAAGCAGACCCTTACCTAGTCTGATCTCTGACCTTGGATATTATGTGTCTAATACATCTTCTGTAGACAGAAACATCATGGATGCCAAATACCAAGAGGATGCCAGGTACATTTTGATGCTGCTTTAATGTATGAGTAAAGTCTGTGTGGCTGCTTCCAAGAAAAACATAGTCTTTAAATTGCGTGCTATTGTAATCCGGTTTTGCTCCAAACTAGAAGGAGCTGAAAAAAATTGGTAACTGGAAGTAAAAGCATTTTCTTATAGGCCTACGTAGTTAGTAAAAAATAATCTCTTATTAAATATCCTGTGAAGAAAATAAAGACATGACTTTTATTTGTCTATCTATGAAAAGGACAAAGGTAAAAAGCTGAACAAATTTTCTATTACTAACTGCTCCTTTTGAGGAGGCTATTTTTCCCTAGGAAACAAGTATTTATGAACCTAATCATAAGCTTTTCTTTTTCTTATTTGGAGAGAGAAGTACCATTTATGTCAGATGCATTCAAGCTCTACTGGCATCTTTTTCCCAACGTTTCCTCTATTATACACAAGCTGCAAGAAAGCCAGGGATAATATTGTGAAAGATCTGCTTCTGATGATATGAGTGGGAGCTTGCAGAAAGTAAGAGGGTTGCTGCTCTTTGGTGTTGCTGCTCTTTGGTGTTTTGTGCTCTTGAGGTGACTGGGTATCCCTGCTGATGGCTGAATCCCAGACAGGGGAATTGTTCTCCTGAATTATTCAGTGCTGTCACAAATACATCTCATCAAGTACAGAAATTTTGACAAGCACATGACCTGTCTTGCTTTTACAGTTTTACTTCTCTCTACGAAATAAATACATTAAGTTCAAGATCAACCTTCCTCTTCTATAAGACCCTTAAAAACATTTTATGGTATGCACCTGGGTTAAGACAGCAGCTGTCAGCTCAGGTACAATGAATCTGACTATCACAACTGAAGAGTGAGGGGATGAGGCAGCACTTTCCTGGAGTCTGATTCAGGATTGTTTCAGATCTTGTTACTATCTGTATCAGGTAGACAAGAAACTTGAGGCATACCTTCGTGTATAAAAGCTCTTGGGCTTGATGATGAATTAATGCAAATGCAACTTTTATTATGAAAAATAGGATGGACTCCATACATGACAGATGCTGAGGGTTGTGGGTTTTTTTTTTTCTCTTCCTGGCTCTGTTTTGATTTAAAAGCATGGCATGAAAAATGGCATAGAAAGCTGGTATGTGTTGCATAGCCAGGGCTGCTGTAAATGTAAATTGTCTTTTTCCAAAGGCCTGGTCCAAGACAGAAGTAAGGGGTTTAAGCAGATATACAGTCGGGTCTCCTATATCGCGCACTCGCGGTCTTAATTTGGACCCGCTTTCCTTGTTGAATGGTGGCAGTGCTGCTGCCCCCCCTGCAGCCACCGCCATCCCCGCCGCCCCCACTGCCATCACCCGCACCCCCGCCACCACCCGTGCTGCCCCCCTGCAGCCCGAGCCACCAGCGCCACCCATTCCGCTGTCCAGGCTGGGGCCGCCACAGCCACTGCGGCAGGGCGCACATGGGCGGTTGCGAAACAGGTCTCCTACTTTGCTAAAAAANTGCACCAGGGGAGATTTGCGCTGGATGTTAGGAAGAGCTTTTTTACAGCAAGAGTGATCTCTCATTGGAATGGTCTGCCTAGGGAGGTGTTGGAGTCACCATCCCTGGAGGTGTTTAAGAGAAGACTGGATGAGGAACTCAGTGACATGGTTTAGACGATGGGAGGCTTGGACTGGATGAAATGTGGTGCCCATGGTTCCAGGGTTGTGGGTTCGATCCCTGGGTGGGCGCTCGCTTGGGAGTTGGACTCGATGATCCTTGTGTGTCTCTTCCAACTCGGAATAACCTGTGAACCTGTGAACTACAGACCACTGCAAAAAGCAATCTAATGCTCTTTTCCCAGCACTTCATCTAAATATGAAGGTCATAATGTTTTCTTTTACTTGTATTTGTCGACTTACATTAGCAGCTCATCTTCTATTATCACATGTTTAGACTTCTAGACTGTGTTCAATATCGTAGTAATTTTTGAATCATTGTTCATTTCTGCCCCAATTCTCAACGTAGTACTTTTTCTTACATGTACTGGTAAAGCTCTTCATAATCCTATTATCCATTTGCCTGGCATTAATAACATAGATTCCTTTTTTTGATGTTCTTGCTCTTTCTGAAGTCCTTGAAATTCTCTCCTTGGAATATAGCTGTTTATATTCTGAAAACAGATCTTTTCATATTATGCCAGGAAAACTGTGATCACTGGGATTAGTTCTTCAGAAAGGTAGATTCTCCCATACTTGAAATCTTTGATTTCAGGATCATAAAATGGTAGCTTGTGTAATTTAGTCCATTGAAGCTTTATACTCGCTTTGACTCATGATCAGAAAAAACAGTTGGAGAATCCACATCTACTGCTAACTTCCACAGATTTCCAGGGACAGATGTGAGGTTGAGATGTTTTGGTAGACTGTACTAGATAGTTGCTCATACACTTCAGGCCTATGATGATACAGTTATGTTTGCTGGTTTCTCTTGATGATCTGTAAGTGGAGCCTCGGAGGTTTTCTGATATGCAGGTGAATTCCTTGTATGTCGCCTTTGGAAGCTTTACATAGTTTCTATTTTTGGAAATGGTACAGTGATATTCTCTGAAGATGTGATCTGGTACCTTTATTATGCACTCAGCAAGACAGGCTTTGGGTGATTTTGCCTGCTAAATTCTGTGTAATCTTAATGTACCCTATAAACAAGTCATAATCTAAAAAGAATTGAGATGTATACTGCTTATGTATAATTCATGCACTCATTTATAGAGGGTGCAATATGCACATGCTAGCAGTTTCATCTGGGACCTCCAAACTGAACTGAAAATTTTGACTTATGTTCAGTGTAGTGTATAGTTTAGTGATTTTCCAAGATATGTGTTAATTGTCAGAGGAAGAGGTGAATTACTATCTAACGTAGAAAGTAGGACAAGAAAATCTGTGTCATGTCAAAGTTATTAGCCCAATCAGAATATGAACGAAGAGGAGGGAACATGGAAGTGCTAACCTTGTCAATCATAAAGGAGATCCATCTAAAATTCAGATTAATCTCACAGTAATTATTTGAATGTTATGAGTGTCCTTTTATCAAGTATTGTTAATTCATAAGAGTCATGCCTGACAAAATATATCAGGGATTCTAATGGATGGCTGGTTAGGAATAAGAGAATAAAATCATTATGTACTGAAATCATATTCATTTAGTCTCCAAATTCATAGCACTAATGGAAAAAGCAGCTACCAGTCCTATTCTAGAGCTTATATTTTACTTTTCCTTCTAGCAAGAAGGATATCTGTATTTATGCATATTTGGCTAATCAGGTTGTGCTTTTAAAAGTACATTCGGAACGTACAGCAGGTGCTAACAAGAAGAATTAAGATTACTGTTGAGGGAAAACATTCTGCAAATGTTTGGGGAGCTTTTTATTTCTGTTCTTTTTATTTGTGTTGGTTTGCTTTTTACTGTGGAGGTTTTTTAAATTTTTTTTTTAATCGTTTGTTGTTCTTCTTCAACCTGTTGTTTTGTTTTATTTTTTAATTTGCAATTTCCCCTCTGGAAAGGCTTTCCTTTTCTTGGCTTTTTTATCCTTTCTTAGTTAAATTTTCATACTTTTTTTTTTTAACTTGTCCCCTTTCTGGTTTTGTCTTTCCTATCCACTGTAGTTACATTACCTTGAAAGGCCCTTTTCTCTGTAGCATCATCTCTTTGAGGTCAGGCATGACCTTTCTTACCTTTATTTCCATTGCACAGTGTTTGTAAGGATTTAAAAATGCTTAACTCTTCCCCACTCTGATTCACACCTTTTCCATCAATGTTAAAGTCACCTATGAGTGACTGGTAGGGGTTTACACTGTTATACCGTGTTGTATTACATCAGCCCAATATGGACAGATACCTTGTTTTGTAGCTGAGGAGTGTTGGACAGGAATTTCATTCCTTCAGTCAGCAGCAGAATCCAGCTGAAGCTGGGCTTGATGTGCAGCTCATCCTCATTGAATTATAACTGGTTTTTTCCTTTAGACAGATCACAACAGAGGCCAGATACATCTGTAAGTGGCCCCTGCAGCTTTAGCAGGGAGCATGTGGTGACACTAACAGCCCTGGACATTTCAAAATTGGTTTCAAGTTGCCTCCAAGAAGCACAGGAGTTGTAGCCCTAAACTGCCTTTCCAGCCCTGCCTGGCTACATGGAAGAAAACTAAAATGAATTTTCTAGAGAACTCTGTGTCTGTTAATTACAGAACATTACGAGAAGATCTGTGAACATACTAGAAATGAATTTTGACATTTCTAGCAACTCCAAAGCAGGAGAGTTACTGGATCCCAAAGGTCAGCTCTGAAATGAGAAGTTTGTCTTGGGGAGGCTTAGGGACACCAGCATTCTCTTGTGTGTGCTTGAGTGAACAGGTGCTATTGTCACAGGCATTAGTCAGGTTTGCTACACTGCAATGGAGTGCAAAAGAATATATCTCAGTGCTATATCTCAGACATATCTCTGGGGAAGTATTGTCCCAGGTTTGTTTCTCTTGTGATTATGGGGCATGTGAGTTTAACCACCAACTATGAGCAAGGTGGTGATGTTTAAGAAATAAGATCCCCTTTGTGTGCTCTTCTACAGGGCGTCTATTGACCACAGGCTTCCTTCCTCCTGCGTGTGACAGCACTGGCAGCATAAGACTACTGGTGTTAGATAAATATGTTAGTATGGGGCATTAATTTTAATTAAATGGTGAATTTAGGGCAGCATGTGACTACTGTAATTTAAATGAATTCAGAGATCTGAACCTCTTTCTTGGAGTCCTGTCTGGGGCAGTTGCTGTGCCTGTGTTACTCAAGCATGTCTAAACTAAAGCCAGAGCTGTGCTGGCTTATATCCATCTGTGTTGGCTCTTCCAGTGCTGTATCATTTGTGCTTCTGCCACTGGGATTTGCACTGAATGCAAATTCCCTTCACCTGTCAAAGCAGGCATAGCCTAAGTGAGCTCTCAGTTGGACTAACTGTCCTTTTCAAACATACTTTGAGACTGGTTCACAGCCCTATTTTCCCCTGAAGGGGGAGCATTTGAGTACACTATGTTTGCATAAGAAAATGGCGGATGAGAAAACCAGGTATTTCATAGCTGGAGATACCTTTAATCTATGTGATTCTGTGAACATAAATTCAGCCCCTGTCCCACGATGTAAACAGTTCTTGTGTAATCTAAGGTGCAGTACAGATATAAGATTCAAAAAAGTAGCAGAGAGCTGTTATGACCCACCCCAGAAGGCAAGGGTAACTCAGGTTCTTGTTAATAGATACCTTGGGGCAAATTAGGCTGGAACAACACTGTGTTTTTAAATACATATATATGTAGGGTTTACTTTAGAACAATTTGATTGCAAAGGAAAACAAATATGTAGCTGTATCTATTGTTATTAGATACAGTAATATTGCAATATAAAACATTAAAATAATACATAAGAAAATGTATCAGGAAAAGAAAGAGAAAGAGAGAGGGTGATCTCTCAGTAGAATGGGCTGCCCAAGGAGGTGGTGGAGTTGCCGTCCCTGGAGGTGTTTGAGAAAAGGTTGGATGCTGTACTTTGCAGCATGACCTATATGATAGGATAGTGTATTATTGGTAGGATAGTGTGTTGGTAGCAGGATGACAACAGGTTAGGTTAGGTAACAGATGATAGGTGATAGGTTGGACTTGATGATCTCTATGGTCTTTTCCAACCTTACTAATTCTGTGATTCTGTGATTCTGATTCTGTGAAAAAAAGACTTAAGTAGAAAGATACATAGCCACCACCCATTGAATCCAGCATGAGACTTGGTAGTTGCACTACTCATATGCCTCTGTCACAAGTCCTACAAGTATCCTGGAGACAGTTTTATACACTACAGCAAGGTGGTGACAGAGTGGGCAGATGGCAGAGGGCTGCATTTCTTTCCTCTCCTCCTCTGTGCTCTCCATAGCAAGGGCTTAACCACCTCTAGACTCTGCTTCCACTCTGACTTCACTTTTTTTCGTCCTACAAGCCAGTATGACAACCCCACCACCTGGGAAGGCTTTGGCAATGTGTTTTCCACTGTTTGCACCTCCACCTCCAACTGTAGATGTCAGACGCTTTCTTGCCCATTTTGTGATCCCTCACACAACCCTGCAGAGTGCTATGAAATACTGTCAAGTGGAATAAGGCTTTATACCCACTTTATGCACATGTAGAGACTGTGCAGAAGTCACCAAAATCCACAGAAGCAGAGAAGTACACAGTGTTCTGAAAAGTAATTAGTCACGGTATGTGAAATATCAGTGAAGCCTTTAAGGGAGAAATTGCTAAATGAGTCAGTCTTGAAAAAGTACACCCATTTAATCAAGTGGATTTAAAAATCAGTCTTGTTCATCTGGTACAAATCTCTAATGTAGACTTCTGTTAATCCTTTTAACCTTTGTGTATATCAATTTTGCTCGTGTCAGTAAGTTACTGATGGAGAACAGATATAATAAAGGGCTTAGCGCCCATGAATTAGTGCCTCAGTGCCCGAATGCTAAGTAATGGAGTAAGCAGCAGGTAAGTAATTCTAAGATTGTAGTAAATTACAATCATACAGTAAAGCATACAGGCTCCCTGTACAGACAATGGGAAGAGTTAAGTGCCTGAGATGGGGTTTGAACCAACCCTTGTTAAACAGGAATCTCCTGCGAATTAGGGATGGGGTATTTTGTGTACAGGGTCATATCTGAACATTTGCTCCTTTTTGGAGTTTTAATGTGTAACCTGAAAAAAGAGGTTGTGAACATGTGTCAAGAGCTTCAAACCCTTTTTGGATGTCTGCAAACACAAACAATTTGAGAAGCTTCGACTTCTATTGTGCCTTCCACTTTCTGAATAACAGCTGAGCAGAGGGAGCAGTTGTCTAGAGCAGGGGAGCAAGCCTAGGCCATCAGCTTTCTTAATAAGTAAAACTGCACTGGTAACCACCCGTTTCATCAGGAGAGGAACCTCCTGTTCCTTTTGCAGATGTAGGTTACCAGGGAGCAAGGACCACAGTCACCACTTGTCTGTAGAGCAGATAGGTGAGATTCTAGGATGATAAGTTAGGAGTGGAGTGTTTCCCCAGAGTAAGGAAACTCTTGTTTCATAGCAAGTCACAGGGATTTAGCTAGTGAATGTAAACCAACATGCAACACATCTAGATTTCAGGAAACAGGATGGGTGTTTGGAGAGACCTACCTCTTCCCAGGTACTGCAATGATGCCTCTGTGCCTTATCCTGGGCTCCCGTGAGAGGCAAGAATTTATTTTAACTAAGCGCCAGGTTTACTTAAACTGAGACCCAAGGCCTTGCCTATGTGATTTTTAGAGCTGCTTTTTTCTTACACCTCCTCTGTGTTCATGTTGTGTCTTCACATAGAAGGTAAAGCCCTACTTCTGCTTTCAAACAGGAAAGAGGGGACGTGCAGAAGAAGAAACACAGGGTGGATTGCGGAAACATTGCTCAGGATTCCTGCTGCCTCAACTCTTGTGCTTCATGTATGTGTCTGAAGCACAGTGTCTGGGGAAAAAGCAGGACTGAAGGGACAAAAAAACCAAGAAGAAGGTCAACCTCATACTGCACTAAGCAGATCAGCAGAATTTCTGGGTCAGAATGGATCAGGCATTCAAGTGCCAAGTGGAGAGGTTCATGGAATAAACAATGAGGCAATGTTTTGCCTTTGAGGAAAATGTCTAACTCTTGATTACTGTAAGCATATGATATTTGGCCTCAACAAAGTAATCCTAATGCTCTTTTCATCAAGCTCGTGGAGAGTTTTGCATAGAAACCTCTTGGAGAGTGCTGGGTCAGGATAATGTCTAATTGAGTTACCTGAGTCTAATTCTGTTGTCATAGTTGCCTGGGGGAAGTAGAAAGGGCTGGTTACCAATTAAGGTTTTAATGTTATTAATTTAAGGGAGTTTGAAGGGCATATGCAGACTAAGGAATCTATTTAATTGATAGGAAAACAAGGTAAATATCATCCTGCCTCAAATTCTAGCTGTACTCTATGTCCAGAGAATTCAGTTTATTATTTTTACTTTTGAAAGGTCAGGTCTTTGCAGCCTGTGGCACGACCGGCATAACCATGCCGTGAGAAGCTTCAGCCCTTCCTGTCAACAATGTGGGGCTGAATGATGAACGGGAGACATCTTCTTCTGCTGAAGAACAGCTGTAATTCATGTTACAGCTGGCTGTGACATTAGTGTTCAGATCTTTCAAGATCTAACTTCTATCTTCCAGTGCGAAGACTAACAGAAGAAAACAACTTCTAGAAAGGAACAATAAGGACTGAAAGTGCTTTTTGCTTCATAGCTCTCTACAGAGCAGAGATAAACTCTCTTCTAGCAATCATAAGAGAAACGTTACATAAAATTTTTGCTACAAGACCCTATGCAGTTGATCTTTGCAAACTTCAGCTCAGAACTGACCCGAAGCAGAGACTTCTACTTTGTTACAAACTTGTGGCAACCCTCCTCTTGCAGACAAAGGTTATTAAATATTCAGGTTGAATAGTTGGCCCCAGATATTGTGATAATGCAAAAAAAACCCCAAAAAACAAAACCAACCCCCAAACTCCAAACAATTAAATAAACAAGTTTCTATTACTTCTTTTTTTTTTTTTTAATCCTTTTTCCTAAACTATTGAAGTAAGATACAGGAAAGATGTTTTGAATGACTACTGCAGCATGGAAACTGTTTACTCTGAAGTTATATATGTAAACTGCAGCCAGAAGTTAAAACTGTGGTACATTTTGGTTTTGATTTTCTCAGTTCTGTATACAGCTATGCCTCTATGGGCAGTACATTCACTTAGCCTAGTAAGTCTTTTGCTATCTGAAGTGACTTTTGGTATGCTGAGGCTTGTTTCAGTAAGGTACCAGAACTGCAATTTTTAAGAGAGGCAGCAGAGTTCAATTTCCCAGAGTTTGACACAGGGCAGATGTGTCTTTGTGATCCAGGGGAACACTGCTTGTATGACCTGGAGGGCAAACCACTGTCTACCCATCTTTAAGAATGAGGCAATGGTATCAAAGCAGAGTTCTGTGTCCTTAATCAGTTCTTTGAAGCCAGGGTAGCACAGGTGAAGTATTGCAGCTCCCTCCCTCCTTCTGAAGAAAAGCCAGCACAGCATGGCTCTGTAGAAGTTACATGTATAAAAGTAAAGAAATGAAATATAAATTCATGGAATATACTGCTCCTGGAGAGTTCCTCTTTCTGTTGAATTCCCTTATTGTCACTGAAGCTTTAGCTGCAAATTCTCAGTCTGCTGTTGATAAAACTTATCTGGTTAGCAAGAGAAGAAACCTTGTGTTGCCCTCTCTACCACTGCAGGCACTGTGTAGTAATTTGAATAAACAGGAAGTGATACCTCCATTGGTACCTCCATGAACTTCATGTAAATTAATACACAATGTGAGGAAAAAAATAGCAAAAAAAATTAATTTGACTATAGTATAATCATATCACTATAAATTATAATGAATAAAGATTGGCTGACACTTTAGCTATCCCTTTTATTAAGAAACTCATGTAGCCTATTTTGACACTGTTTTGGTGGTTGCATTCTGCAGGGATAGCAATTAGGTTAGCTAGTAAGAATGATTGTCAAATTGGATATTGACTGAAAATTGAAAAGCATTGGTGAGATTGGATTTTAGGAAGAGCTTTGTCACAGAGAGGGTGATCTCAGTGGAATGGTCTGCCCAGGATGGTGGTGGAGTCACCATCCTTGGAGGTGTTTAAGAAAAGACTGGATGAAGAACTCAATGATATAGTCTAGGCGATGAGAGGCTCAGATGGATGGAGCGTGGTGCCCATGGATCCAGGGTTGTGGGTTTGATCCCTGGGTGGGCACTCGCTTGGGAGTTGGACTAGATGATCCTTGTGGGTCCCTTCCAACTCAGAATAACCTGTGAACCTGTGAATTCCTGTCCTCACATGGGCAATTTCATTGTCTAATTTACATCAGTGTCATCAAATTTTTAAAAAAAAAAAAAGCTCAACAAATCAACATGACTAATCTATTGAGACAGTTTATTTTTAATACTGACTACTGGCAGCAAACTATTTACTAATGGCATTCAGGATGTGAATTCTGAATTCTGGAAATGAATCCTTAAATAATTTTATCAAATGTATTGAAGAAAATCACAATCTGTTTGCAACATATTTCAGTGCAGAAAGATATTAAATTAATTTTTCATGTTGTATTTCTTTTGAAAACCTCCCTGGCCCTAATAAATATTTCTTAATGGTGTTTTTTTTTTTTCCCCGATAAAGGAAGACCTACCTAAAATAAAAATTAAATAAACAACTGCAGTGAATAGTCTACTAAATACTGCAATAATAATATGGCTCTTTTCCCATTAGAAGTAGACACCAAAACATTAACATTAAGGGCTTTTGTTATTAGATGTAACTTTGGTCTAATGTATACTCAAAGATAAATCAACCACTGATAATCCTGTTACAAATTGCCATTTCCTGTGTATTTTCAGTGTCATCTTTACTAATTTATATGAATTTATAACCTAGTAGTTACATTATTAGAACTTGTTTTCTCTCTGATCATGTTTTAACCTTGCAAGTTCAAAAAAATTTTTGGGTTATATTTATGCCTGCAGACTTTATGCTGGTTGAGATAATGTTTGCTTCTGCTATGGTGGTGCAAATTGCATAAATGTCTGGAGAGTATCTCCTGACTTGAATTGCAGCCACACTTGTAAAGTTCTCCTTCCAGTTAACAGCCAAGTCACAAAAGTGCCTTTGGGAATTCCAGTAGCTGCGCACTGGCACCACTGAGCAGTCAGACTTTACTTTGAATATTGTGCAATGTACATGCCAACAAAATATATACAGTAATACCTCAAACTTCATGGAAGTTCGGTCCAGGAGAGTCATGCAATAGTAAAATTCTGCAAAGAAGCGATTCATACATATGTTAATGAGCCACACCCACCGCAGGGGTGGGCAGCTGGTACCTGTGCCATCCCGTCCTGTGTGAGACATTAGCAGGGCAATGAGCTTGGGTGGACCTGAGACCCCCGCCTGCGAGAGAGCATGGGCAGACCTGTACTGCCCCACGCATGAGGAAGCATGGGTGGACCCACACCACTGTGAGGACTAGGGTCTTTCCCAGCATCAGTGGAGCCTGTGGCCATGGGACGAGTAGCTGTTGATCCCTTGCTCCCTGCGGGCCCGGTGCCAGCTTGAAACAGTATGTATAAAGCTTCCCTACAATTTTATTAATCTTTCCAATAGTCTCATAAGTGTGGGAGTCCGGCTGGCCACTGAGTGAGCAGCACCTGCCAGCACCAGTGCTGTGCCCTGTGGCGAATGTTGGTCCTGTCCCACAGAGCAGCAGAGGCACAGACTGTGCATGCAGAGGCATGGACTGTGCATGCATGGTCATCTGCTGCTCATGTGACAGGGAAAAACCCCATGAAGAATCAAGGGAAGTCTATGACGTCTTCATGAGAAAAATAAACGTGAAGATTTGAAGCTGCAAAATTTGAGCTGCAAAGAACTGAGGGATTACTGTAGTATCAATATGATTTTTGTAGCTGTGTACAGGAGGACTCTTATGAAGCAGGATACTGTATGTCAGACTGGCAATGTTAGTGTTAATAGAGATGGAACACATACATACATACATTAATTAAACATTGAAGTGCTCTTATGGTGAGAGCTGTGGCAGATAAATGCCTTGAAATCAGTTGCTTTGTAGAAATCACCTTCATTTTATTTTCTGTGTTTCTTTCTTGCATGAGTTGCCTTGGAAAAGATACACAAGAACCTGTGCATATGAATATGGATGTACTTAAATCTTCCAGATAAAGAAAGAAACACATTTTTTTTTGCATTAGTCTTTGCCTTGGAGTAATTCACATCAGTTATTTCTCTTATGTCAAGAGTTCCTGTGTCTCCAAGCTATGAGGCAGGGGAATGGGAAGTTTTGGTCTGCTCAGGCAGCATGACCCTGCCTCAGTAACTAGTTCAAGCTATTGCTTGTCTTCATTCATCATCACTCAAGGACCTCTAGGTGCTGTCTGTGCCTCCTGACAAGGTTTTGCTCTGGGCATGGGCTGCAGCATGGCTGTTTCCTCCACCACCACCCTGGCAGCTTGGCTGCTTTCTGCCTCCTGCAGCTCAGGGTGATGCCCAGCAATGAACAGGTGACTGGGCTCCAGCAGGATGCCCAAGACTGCATGAGATCTTGCTGGTGGGAGCAGACCCCATGCAAACACTTCTTGTCTCAGAGAGAAGGTGAAAAGGATGGACAGAGCTCATAGTTAAAAGAAGATGAGGAAAACCAGCATCCTCAAGCCCAGAGTGGGTTTGACCAATGGGGAAGCATGACCAGACATGAGTGCACTTACTTGGTCAGGGGGGCTGCTGGCACAAAGGTTGTAAAATCTTTTGGCTGGTGTCTTGGGTAATTTCATGCATTTTGGCATTAGAAATCCTTAAGGCATCTTGACTAGTAAAATGTAGTCCGACTTTGCCCATGTGTAGAGCATCTGGGTACCGGCTGCAGGACGTTAACAGAGCAAGAAATCTGGCTCATGACCCAGAATCTAAAATGGAGTTGTTATGTGTCATGGTTTGACCCTGGCTGGATGCCAGAGATTCACCCACACCCTCTCCCAGGAGAAAACTGAAAATAAAAATTTATCACAGGCAAAACAAGGCAAGATACAAGTAAGAAATATAAAGGATTTATTTATTAACTAACAAGATCACAGCTTAATGTGAGAAGCATCATTTCAAAGGCAACCTTTCCCCCCCCACCCCTCCTTCTCTTACAACAGATCTCATATTGCCAGTGGAGGCAGGTGAGGCTCCCAGAGTGCACCTGCCCCAGGTGCAGGCATGCCGCATTTATATATGTATAAACCCTATTTTGCAGTGTTCATATTTTGCAGAGGGGTCTCGGAACTGACCCCCCGTGATATTTGAGGTATTACTGTATAACATTTATTTTACACCTCAGATTCTTCTCAGCTTGTATTGAAAAATAATTTTAAATTACGTAACATATTTTGCATCTGATTCTAACAGCCACCAGTTTGCTGGAATGTCTTGCTAGCTGAAAGTAACTGGGAGAAGACTGCTCATTCAGACTCTCCGTCAAAGATTTATTTATTTATAGGAATCATCCATCTAACAGTGAAGTTTTCTGAAATCAGTTTTTGGAATTTCAATACTTTTCTCAAGCTTGAACTGAACTTGTCTGGTTTACAGTCTGGGTTGGTTTTGTTGGCGTAGGAATCTGGAGGTAGCTGGAGTTTCATGGTTCCGTCTTCCCATTAGTTGTTAGACAAGTGTTCACATACATCTTCATCTCACACCACTCCCACTCCTGGGTCTGTATTGCTGTTTTTTCATGCACTTAAGTAATGTCATGTATTTTAAAGAAATTAAATGTTGTATTGTTTAATAATGTTATATTATATAAAAGAATAATGTTATATAATATGCAAGAATAATATTACATTATATAAAAGGATGGTCCTTTTCAGTGGTAATAAATCTGTTGATGCTTGTTCTAAAAAGGTCATAGTCTTGTTTCTAGCTTCTCCCGGTTCATAAGAAACAGTAACGTGAAACTCAAAAGGGATACAGTGAATCCTCTCTGTATTGCGACTTCTCCTTCACGACCTTGCCCATTTGCGATAGGCAGACAGTGTTAAGAGTTGGACTCGATGACCCTTTTGGTTCCCTTCCAACACAGAATAAATATTCTGTGATATTCTGTGATGTGAATTTATCGCAGTTTTGATTCCACCATTTGCGAAATTTTCTGGCTCGCATATGCGCAATGCATGTGCTCCACCGGGGGGTGGTACCGGAGCTNGGGGGTTGGGAGGGGGAGTCACCTGAGTCAGAGGGGGCTCAGAAATGGTTCCCTTAGCTTCCCCGTGCTCCGAGAGTCCGAGAGTCCGAGGGGAGAAGCCCTCGGAGCCCTCGGAGCAATGGGCGTGGCCTGTATGCATATTAATGACCTGCAGTTCTTTGCGAGGTTGGGCTTTCGCGATGGCATTGGCCTGTCCCTTTCCTCGCGATGGAGGAGGTATAACTGTATATCAATGTTTCAATATAGTATATGGGTATATATAGCTGGTTCCATTTAACTTACATAAAAATTATACAGAGATAATCTGCATGCGTGACACATAAGAGAGACGGTATTAGAACAGTAAAATTATTGTTTGTTTGTTTACAGATAGTCATCCCAGAAATCTTGTGAAAAGGTTTTGTTTGGATTTTTTTTTTTTTTGCAAATTAAGTAAAACTAAGTTTACCTCACAAATTAAAGTTAAAAGTTATATATTTTGATATTGTGAGATATAATTTGAGATTGTGAGGTGAGTTACATCTTGTTGGTTCTGGAGAGGTGACTTAGCTCTATTAGGCTATCTCCAGCGTGGTTGGATTATCTCCATTAGCACTATGGGTATAAGGCGCCTGGTTTCAATAGGTGTTTTGTTTCAGAGCCCTCTCATACCAGCCAACTGAAGTACAGTGCAGACTGAGCCATGCTGATACCTCCTTGACACACAGCGGGCCCCGTCTGCTCATGAATATGTAAATTGGTCCCAGCCGGGAGCCGGTACGGCGCGCCCGGGATGCATTTAGTGTAAATGTGTGTTTTTGCACGGCTGGAATTGTCCTCCGCTGGGCTACAAGATGAGGTGACGGGGCTGCCATTGCGTGTGTGCCATTGGCTGCCAGGGGCTGCGCTCGCAGCTTGGCCAGCTCTTGCGGTCGGCTCGGCCTGTGCCGGGCTGGCCCCGCGCTGTGGCAGTCCCGCCACCCGTGCTGTGGCGGCCCCGTGGCAGCGNCTCAACAGCCTGCAAGTAACGGGGGCTCACTGTATTATTATTCCTGCTGTACATAAAGCAATCCATCCTATAAACTAGTGTAACACATCAGGATGTTACATCTGTATTTTTTATAGGAATTTTCATATGCAAGATTCAATTAATTTGTTTTTCTATAATTAGTATATCAAAATGTGTGAGAAACTGAAGTGCAACTCTAAGGGTAAAATTTCAAATATAATTTTAGATTTCTGTCACTGTTCTGAGAAAAGTGCTTAATATAAATGTTCCTTTCCAGCTTCCTCCCTCTACCCTCTTTTCTATTTTTCATTGTATGCTATGAGGAACATATACAGTTATAACCCCGCATTTGCGAGAAACGGGTCATGTCAGAGGTCTCGCGAAACGTCAAACTGGCAAATACGTGCAGGTCATTAATACGCATGCAGGCCATGCCCATTGCTCCACCCCCAGCCGATCAGGAGCGCTGGGGAGCCTCTTCGACTCCTCCCCAGGGGCTCTCGCAGCACAGGGGAGGAAAGGGAAGCGTTTCTACACCCTGTCTGCCTCGAGGGACCTCCCCAAGAATCCCTAGACTTGTTTTTGGCCACTCTGCCGCTTCCGCATCTGCCGCCGGCAGCGTAAACCCTGTGCTGCTGCTCCCCCCTTGCTCCCCCCTCACTCCCCCCCCAGCCCCTGTGCTTGTGCCCGTCAGGTCCCAGCCCCATGTCCCGGCCCTGCATCCCAGCCCCGTGTCCCGGTCCCATATTCTGGCCCCACGTCCTGGCCCCGCGGGCAGGCTGTGGCAGTAGAGTGAGCTTGTCTTGCTGACATGCTGTGGCCAGCCCCACTTTGCTGGGGCAGTTCCCTTTCCCACCTGTAGCCAGGGAAACAGTAACATTGACACACACACACAAGCACTGCCCGCTCCCAGCTCGCAGGCGCTCCGCACACAGGGCAGGCGAGCAACACTCAGGGATCTGCATTAATTAAGCATACGCAGGTGGAGGACTCATCCCCACCTGGTGCCTCATGCCCCACAGGGCCCTGTGCTGTCTTCTGCAGTGGCCATCCCTGTCCCACAGCCCCTGGTAAGCCACAGAAACTGTGTGTCCTTCCCGTGGGCCCAGCCCAGTCCTGCCCCAGAGGGACTGCCAGCACCACCCCTCAGCGGAGCAGAGGCACTGCGCATGTGTCAGCTGAGGAACCTCGCGTATGCCTGAAACTGAACTGTGAGAAATTTTCCTCGCAAATCCGTGGAGTCGCGATGTCGAGGTCACAATGCAACAAGGACGTACTATATTTTTCAGTTTATTTATTACATTATTGTGGATTTTGTGCAAATATGGATACTTCTACGCTGTAGGAAATCTGGTCTAGTGTTATATGGAGAATTTTGAAGAATATAGGTGTTTTTCTGCTAATGTCTTAATTATCTTTTGATACAGGTACTAGGCAAATAATGCCCTGAACTGGAAGAAGCATTGATTAGATGGTGAGAAATTATAGGCAATATTAGTCATCCTAGTTCAAACGAATTATGAAATTATGAGTTGTATTAAGGCACTAAATCTGCTGACATTATGCAGAACCTTCCTGTTGAGAAAAAGGTATGTCATGGCAACACATCAAAAGATGAAATTATTTGAATAGCTTTAGATTTCAGCTGCTTTTCAGCATTCAGAATTTGCAAAGAAGCCAGTTGCTTTGACCAGACCTGTATTTCTGCTCAGCGTGGTTGAAAGGTCCTCCCTGGCCTGGGGCTTCTCTTTCTATTTTCTAGGTTTAGCTGTTACAACACCGTGTTTCATACCTCTGACATAAAACATGGTGACATGTAACTATCTAGTACTTTAATCCTAGATTTGGCTATGCAGACTTTAGAGGAGCCATTCTGATCCAGGAAGTGACTCAAGGCAGGTGCTTGTGTAATCTGCCCCTGCACTCTTGGCACATGTTATCCAGCCTGCACCAGCTTTGGTTTTGAGTGCTCTTGGGATCGGCAGCTCTTACAGGGTGCACGTTACTCTTCTGTTACTTTCCTTGTCCAGTTTCCCTCCATTATTGTTGGCCTCACACTCATTAAGGAAGTCTATTTCTGGGTTAAAGTCATACCCCTGCATTTGCAGGTTACAGGTCTCCTGGGGGTCCCGTGAATCACCCAATCTGCGAGCATGGGTGCGCCACGAATATGCAAATAGGCCATGCCCATCTCCCCACCCCTCGCCACCCTGGAACATTTGGGAACATTTTTGGGACCTCCCCACTGCCTCTCACAGTACAGGGAAGCAAAGGGAAGTGTTTCTGAGCCCTCTGCAACTGGGAAGACCCCCGGAGAATCCCTAGGCTTCCCTTTGGCCACACTGCCGCTTTTGCCACTGCTGGGCCACTGCAGCTGTGCATGATTGCATTGCCGCCATGGTGGGGAAGCTCAGCCCAAGGCTGAGGAGGGGCAGAGGCTTGGCAGTCCCTGCTTGCAGTCCGCAGGTGCTCCCTGGAAAGGCATTGGCGGGGACAAATGCTTGAGTGCATCTCATGCCAGGACACCTGGGAGGAGAAACGGTGGGACACCTCGGTCCTGGCATGGGCAGGCAGGTAGCCCGGGCTGCCTGCCATGGCGGAATGGGATGGCGTCAGGCCGCAGTGCCGCAGGAGTATACGCCGCATGTTACAAATCTTCCCCACCACGTAACCTCCACAACACTCATTAGGGAGCAAACTGTGGCAGTCCCCAGTGAGCGAGAGGTGCCACCTCTCAGCCCTGCAGGACTGTGCGCTGTGCATAGCTGAATAATATTCTCTGAAAAATATTCAGTGAATCTCTGAAGACACAAATCAGTAGGCACGAGTAGGAGAGGTATGACTGTATTTATGTAATTGTTGATCATTAAAGATAAGATTATTTCCTTCTAACCAGGGATATAAATGGATAAATTTGACTGATTATTATATCTCACTCAACGTTGTCTACTTTTCCAGTGTGAAAAGGCGTTCTGTGTATAATTTTATTGACAAACCCAGTTTAAAAAAACCACACCAAAAATCCCCAAACCAAAACAACAAATCATTCATGTGACTAAAATAACAGCTGTTGGTGGTTTACTGTGGTATTTATCCTCACAAATAACTAGAACATTTTCTCCCTTGCTTCCTCTTAGAAAATTTCAGCTCTGTCACCCCTCTTGCACACATAATGCTTGCTTCATACAACATCAGTGTGGCTTTACTACTGAAGCAATGAAAAAACCATCTATTTAGCCTTCTATTGATCTATTAATGAAAATCTATTAATTTTTCTGTGCACTGAATGAAGAGACATTCCCTTGGGGCTTTTCACAGCATTCTTTATTTCTGATTGAATGCTTCTATCCACTGAGCCTCATAAGGATTGAACAAAATTTAAATATCAATTGCATCTAAAGTGTATCTAAAGTATTACAATAAAAGCAAAAAAAAAGTGTGTAGAAATAAATACAAGATACAAGATTTCTGGAAGGAATTTTTTTAAAGGATCTGTTTTTCGGTTAAGGATTGTAGTGCAGTTCTAGCTAATTTTCTTCAGGCATCTTCTTTTCTATATCTTTTGTTTAATGCAGGAAATGTGACTGTTTATGATGGTGTTAATTCTCCTTTTACTCCTGTGAATCTCAAACCCGCAGACTTTACTTGGCTTTCATCCATTTTTTGGTATTCTAGAACTTTGGTTAAAATTGTGATGTGAAAGGTTCCTCTTGGGTCTCTGGGGACAGCAACATAATATTGGATGTGGAGGCAATGGAGACCTGATATAGCTTATTCTTTGATCTGTTGGAACTTCTGTTGACTTCTCATCCTTCCTCTGCCATCCTTCCCCAAACTACCAGGGATAGAAAGGTATTGTAGACAGAGGTACCGGCGCTTATAGAAGGCTTAACAAATCAAATAGGTTTTAGAAAGTCCTTGCTTATTCAGAGTGTCTCATGTCTCTCACATCTCTCGTACGACCTCTTGCTGCTTGCTGTAAGATGTCTATCCAGCAAGCTCCTGTTTTGCTGACATTCCACAATCTCTGAGAAAGGCCAGGCTGCCTTAATGCTTATCTCTCTGTAATCAATAGACAATGATCTTCCTAAGAAGCTTCTCCAAACAGTCTCTGCTTGCATGTTCCTAGCCTTCTGGTTTACCTTTCCTACAAGGTCTCAAGAACACTGTGGGCCTCAATATTGTAACACTTATCCAAAAACATCCATGCAACTCGCTAGGAAAATGAGACCTCTTCGGGGCCGAATTCAAACTCATCCTTTTACTTCAATTATCAAGCACGGAAGCAGCTTAAGCCTGAAAGAGTTCCCACAGAAAGGTACCATTGAAACAGAGATATGAAAGCTGGGATTTATAGTGCCCTAAACAGTACAGAAATGAACCTTTATTAAAGGTAGCAATTGTATTAAATAAAACAAACAAACCATAAAAAAAACCCCAAAATCCAAACTTTCAGGAAAATGAAAGGAAAGGCTAAATGCTTGATCAAGGGGGAAACCTGTTAAACTGAGTGTACTTATCCTACATTGCTGCAAACAGCCAGTACCTTTGAAAGCAGCTACAGGGTTGCTTACTTTTCTTGCTGAAAGCCTTATGTTCGTATACCTTTTTGTAGCATGTGAACTCAAATAAAATTGTTGTGTTCAATTGATTTTTTTACACTCTTATGTCTTACCTGGCAAATAAATAGAAAATAGCTGGGATTTTAAGAAGAGCACATCTCTCTGCAAGCAACTAGAGCAGAAAATCTTTGTAGTAATTGACTGCTGAGGCTATTTCAAACATTCGGTGGTTCTAATGTCCTTTGCCTTACTTCATCAAAACCTGAATACAACAGTCTTCAAAAGTAAATACAGAAACTTATATTTTCCCAGGACATTGTTTTTGAGCAAGGTAGACAGGCAAGGAGAAGAGAGGCAGGAAAGATGCTTGTATTTGGTTTGCATGGTAAGGTTTCAATAACAGGTCCTACAGTGGTGGTTTCTGTGAGAAGCTACCAGAAGCTTCCCCCATACCTGACAGAGCCAATGGCAGCTGACTCCAGGATAGACCCACTCGTGGCCAAGACTGAGCCCATCAGTGATGGTGATAACACCTCTGGGATAACGTATTTAAGAGGGGAAAAAACCTGCCCAAACACCAATTTCATCACAGCAGAGATTCCCTCATAGCCCAAGCGGAAAACCATGGTGAGGGAGGCTGTCCTTCTGCAGGCCATGGAGATCCATGGTGGAGCAGAGGTTTACCTGCAGCCTGTGGAGCACCCCACACTGGAGCAGAGGAATGCCCAAAGGAGCTATGACCCCAAGGGAAGTCTATGCTGGTGCATGTTTATTGACAGGATTTGTCACCCCATGGGAGACCCATGTTGAAACAATCTGTTTCTAGAGGGCTGCACCCCACTGAAAGACTGTACCCCATTGAAGGACCCACTCTGGAGCAGTTTGTAAGGAAATGCAACCTGTGGGAAGGAGCCATATTGGAGAACTGCCTACCATGGCAATGCACACTGTTTAATGATGTTTAAGGAGTTCCTGTAAGGGGCCAGCCTGAAGAAGCAGAAGGTCCTCAGTCTGTTAGTACCCATTCCCACCCTCAGCTCCCCACAACATATCAAAGTGAAACAAGTGAGAGATTTAAGTACTAGAAAGAAGGTGAGGCTAGTGCAATTAAATTGGCAGACATTAAAAATAAAATAATATATATATATATATATGGGAAAAGGTCAAAGAGAGCCATTCATTCTGGTGCTCATTAATGGCTTATTTTCATTTTCTTTTTCAAAAAAACCCTCTTCATTTTTTATTGTCTTCTCTGACTCCATGTTAAATCTACAGACAGTAATTGTTTCTCGTTTCCTCCTATCAAACAGGTGACAAACTGAGCAACTAAGGATTTTTGTTCATAAAACACTACAACGTCAAAAAGAAGAGAAAGATATTAAATTTTAAAGTAGTCTCAAGAGTGAGAGGACAGACAGTTTGCTCTCTCATAGAAACAAGTTCTTAATTTGTAGTAATGTAAAAGACTTTTCTTCTTGAGGATTATGAAATATATTTTACCACACACTGCTTTTATTTTTAGAATTAACAATTGCTGGGGAAGGTATCTAAAAATGCTGTTAGAAATCCTGTCCTCAAGGAATACAACCCCTTCTCAATGAAGCCAGTCTCGGTTGTGCTCCAGTTCAGACTGCCTGTGCCATGTGTCACTCTAAAAGCAATTAAAAAGGTGTCATTGGGAGACAGACTGCCAAAAAACTCTGCACATGTACTGGTGATTTTTTGCACCTTAGTTCACTTAGTAGGACTGTCTGCTTTAAAACCAGCCCACACATAAATGCAAAGGCCAATTTTTCTTACTGTTCAATTACTTAAAGTCTTAAACATCTGAACACAGTTTTAACAAGTCAAATGAAGCTATAATGTATGGTATATGGGAAATAATAATCCTGAGTAGTAAACAGATTAGTCAAAAATACGTTTTTCAACTCACTTATGAACATTTGGAGACATGTTTTCCTCCAAATTCGAGCATGAAAAGTGGAAAAATTACTAAACTTGAAGTTACCTTGTATGAATGGCAGATGATATGCAAGTGAAACATGTTGCAATAATGTACAGTTCAGGTTCTTTAATTTTCCATTGCATTAATTTGTCTGAATATATTTAGATCAGTAATTTAGACTGGAAATTAAGACTGCCTATAGCAACTGCTGCATGTTGATGGAAATACAGTCATCCCTTGACTTTCGCAGGGCTGCGGGCCTACTTCCCTTGTGCGAAGCCCACAACCCATGAAGGTAATGGGCTCACAAGTCTGCACACTGTATCTATACACTTGGCTTGGCTTGGCTGGGCTTAAGTGGGGTGGACTGCACGCCTAGATTGATTGCACCAGTTGCTCCTGACAGCTTGAGAGTGTGTGTGTGGTTGTGTGTGTCCCAGAGCCACTGTTTCCAAAGGAACAGGCAGGTGGAGGCAGTGGCAGAGGCTACTCACTTCACCTCAGCCCTGCTCTGTTCCCAGAATGTGGCTTCCTCAACTGGGGCACCCCCTCGGCTCAGCAGCCCTGGCGCTGTCACCAGGGCTGCGAAGATAAAAAAAAGTCACTCAGGCTGATCCAACCTAGGCTGCTCTCATGCCCAGCCCAGCAGTCACAAGCTCCTCATGGGAGCAATGTGATGGTAGGCAGAGACAGTGCCTGAGCCACCAGTGGAGCAGTGTCTTCCTGGCACGGGAAAGGGCATTTCCGCGCTGAGCAGCCAGGAGGAGCGCGAACTGCCTCTGAGGGCCGCCCAGCCAAGCTCTGTGGAGGGGCTTCAGAGCTAGCTCCCAGAGGTGAAGGGGACCCTCAGCACCCATTTGGGAGAAGGCAGTAGGTGGGACCTCAGCAGCCCTGGCAGCGCAGGCAGGGCTCCAGGACCCCCCAAACCCTTGGCCCTGCCTCACCCTGCAGTTCCCGCCCAGCTGGAGGCATGGAGTCCAATGAGGGTCATCCCCAGCTGCAGGGGTCTGGGAGGGACTGGAACAGTCTAGGGACAGCCCAGCCTGAGGTTTGGGACAGCACCAAGTCTCTGGGAGCCACCGCCTTGCAGCAACAAGTGGAGAGACCCCGGTCCTGGTGGGACCTGCACTGGTATCCGCCTGGGGGGCCGCTGGGAACATCATAGGGAGGGGCCAGAAGACCCCCCTGGTGCTCTCCTGATGTGTCACAGGTCGCGGAGCAGTCCTGGGAATGCCCTGCAGTTGCTCCAGACCTGATATGGGCAGGGCAATGGATGGGGCTGAATTGAATATTCATGAGCTTATTTACATAGTAGCTCTTCACAGATTGCACTGTGCATGCCCAAATGAGAATTATCATGGAAAGAAAACTTGTGATGGATTGACCTCACAAAGTGCAAAACTGCAAAATGGTGGGGGTGCCCTCTATCGTTTCATGTGGTGTATTTTAAAACCATGTCTTTGACTTTTAAAACTGCTTCAAAGTTGAATGCACAGAATTACTATAGCAAAATGCTTTGCTATGCAATTAAAACATAAAAGATGAGAAGTTAAATGAGGGAATCCTTTTTCTGTGTACTGACATCTGGGTGACCCTCATTCTTTCAACTGGCTGGCCATTTCATCCTGAGTGATCCCAAGACTTTCACAAAATCATTACTTCTTGGAGGGTAAAGTGTTAGTTAGTACCTGCATCAAGGATGGATATCACATACGTGAGTCAAATTTTGCCAATGTCCTGGGTGTCCAGGGCAATCAGCAGAAACCAGTGATCACTTCCTACCAAGGTACCCTACCTCAAAAACTGTTACTCAGCATCAGGAAAAGTCAGACATATTTTGCCAGCTTCTAGAGATGAGTAGTGGTGAGGGAGGAGAGGGGAGGTGGGTAGCAGGGTTACTTGTTCCTGCAGTTCTTGTAGATGGAAATTAATAGGCTCCAAACATTACCCATGGTGACAAAGGGAGGCAAAGGGAGAGAAAGAGAAGAGTGAAGGGGATCTCCAGAGAGAAGAGCAAGAGGATAAGTTTTTGAGCAGAGAGAGGAAGCAGCACAGGCAGGGTGAAAAAAAGCAAATACAGTCATACCTCAATTATTCACACTGTTATATTCATGTCTTCTCATATTCATGGAAATTTTTCCCACAGTCATTACTCAGTTATTCATGGTGTGGTGTATAATTCTGCAGGACAGCATAGTCTCGCACTGCCACAGTGGGCGGCTCCAGCCCCGGCTGGTCCTGCCAGTAGTCAGGAAGTCTTTAACTGTGACACAGAGATCAATGTGGGGCCTTGCTCCAGCTGTTCCAGCAGCAGCAGCCAGCCTAGACTTGCCAGCCCACATGTGCATATTCATAGCCTCTGACAAAGCACTCCTGCCAGTGCTAGCTGCTGCAGTTAAGGGGAAAAAAACCCGACTCCCATGCTCTTCACTGCTGTAAGGAGTCGGGGATGTTGCAGTGTTCCGAAGTTGCATGTTTCTGGTAGTAGTGCCACATTCATGTCCAACCCATATTTGCGGATTAAAGGTTTCATGGGACTTGTGGGAGACTCGTAATCTGCAGATACGGAGGTATGACTGTAATGGGAATGATAAAACACTCAAAAATGAAACTTCAGTAGTTGTAAAATTGAAAGCTGTTCCTAACTAGTAAAGCTTTGGCACACTTAAAATTTCATTTCACTGGGAGAGAAGAGTAGAATGAAAGAAATAAATTTCATTAAATATAGGGAGAGCTTTTATCCTGTATTTTCAATTGTTGACTCTGAAGGGGTGCTCAGAAGAAAATGAAAACCCGAATAACATCTTGGATACACATCTCCTCTTGAATGATGCAAATGTTTCCTGTACACACATCTCTTTCTAATTGAAAATCATGCACAGCAAAGACTCTGGTTGACAGGCAATGCTTGGGGAAGTAGCCACTGAATCTGAGTGTCTGTTTTCTATTGCCTCTTCTGATACGCTTTGCACTATGCATAAATCCATGACTGGCCAGGACAGATGACTGGCAAGCAGATTCACAACCTGCAATTGCGTGACCATTACACTGTGTGTAAAGGCACTGTTTGAAATTGTTATCCATTATAATGACCATGACAATATTTATAAGGAGGGAAATGAAGAGATCATTGTAGGCCATAATTAACAAATATGCCACTATCAATATTTCCATCCAATTTAAGTTCAACAGAGACATTATTCTCCATCTTAAAATCTGCTCAATTTTTTTTCAGCAATTAGTCTTCTGTATATTTCCCCCTCTCTTTAGGCAGTTAAAAAGTACTTCAACCTGTTAAAAATGTGGTTTGATTACAGCAATATGAAGAATTTGGATCAGTGTTTTGAAAATGCTTAGAAATGAATCATCACAGTCTAACTGACTAAAATCTCATATTCTACTCCCTACACTGAAGAAAATATTCCTTCTATAACCTACATTTTAAAAGCATTTGGAGCTCTTAAGTCATGATATTCCAGCTGAAAGGTTGTTTCCGAAGTTCAGTTTTGTTTAGATCTTCTTTCTATTAATTTGATCTGTGTTTAGATCTTCCTTCTAATTTCTAGGATGCAAGCAGTTAATACTTACAGCTTTTTGTGTCAGTTTGTTTTGTGACTTGGTAGTCCTATTCCTTTCCCAATGTTACCACTGACTGACATCCTCACTAAACCTTTGTTCTCATTACCAAATCACTTTTTTCTGGTATGATAACCTGGGCTCCTCTAGTCATCCAACCAGTTTCCTCTGTATCCACCTGGAATAAAAGTGGTGGTACTGAGGATCCAGTGCCCAGACAATACGAAGGTTTCCATTTTGAAGTTCATTTAGTCTATTTCTATGAGCTAAATGACCATTAGCAGTCAGTGCACTTGAAATGTGCCTCTTGATTCTATTTTCCAGTTTAGTTTCTCCTCAATGAATCCGGTCTGTGTTTCCTGTGACCTCTCTGTGTTGTGAACCAAGGGGTGGTCGTCAGTGATCCACTTACAAAACACCTGGCTGGTCCAGACTGAAATATTGTTGTAGACAATCCTTGATAACGCCACATGACTTCTTTGAGGAACTGGAGTTTAGCATTTTTCTTTTCCAAAACTTTTTCTTTTCATTCTGTCTACTCAGAATATTGCATGATAATTGGTTTTTGCCCTCCACTGTTTTATGCGCAGAATCACACACAGAATATTCTGAGTTGGAAGGGACCCACAAGGATCATCGAGTCCAACTCTTAAACACCACCACTGCCTCCCTGGTGGGAATCGAACCCCTGGTGTCCCACATGGGAGATGGGGACACTCACCACTGTACTAAAGTGGATTTTTATTCTGCTATTCATTAAAACACACCATCAGGGTTTTTTTATGAATTGACATAGGCAATTAGCAAATACATAATTTCCTACTACCCCAAATATCTTGATATTATGTTTCCTTGTAGAATAAATCAATTAATGGAAAATAAAACTTTAATAAGAAACAATTTTAAAATGAAAGTACTAAAAGGACATTTTGACACTTCACATAAATGTCTTCTCTTTGTGTTTTAACAGGTGTGGGTTTTTTATTTGGCTATTGTATAATGGCATGATTTTACTTGGATCTAAATGTGTTGAAAGGCACATTTACCAAGAGAGAGGAAAAAAAGGAGTTATATATAGTTTTACTGTCCCTTTAGGGAACCATTACTTGAGCTTCATTAATATGCATTTTAGCACAATCTAATTTACTCATATGGCTGGCCCCAGGTGTTTGGAAAGGCAACGAGAGGAAAATCAGATCATACTAAAATTAGAGACAAGAAATATTGAATGCCTTCCCTTTTAGGTCCTTGAAAGGCACATATTAATTATAACTGGATGAATATATGAAAACTAATACTATGAACACATCCAGTAGTATTTATTTTTGAAAAATGATATTTACCAGTAAGCGTATTCTGATCAAAGTGCAGAGAAAATTGTCAGTTGAAGAACATATGTATCTTTCCCCCTCCGAACACCAATTTTTTAATGCAGTGACCCTGTGATACCCTTCTGATATATATTTAAGCATTGAAAATCCCAGTGCAAACCCTCATTTCATGTGTGTTGTTTTTTGAACCATTTCAAATGCATTAGAATTAGAATTATTTGCCAATTCCTTCTAAGACTGAATCTCTGCTGGGTAACAAAAAGCCAAGGCCAACAACACTAGACAGGGAAAAGTGAGATGGTGCAGGGAAAAAAGAGTGGAAAAACTGCCTCCATATGGTCTGATTAAGAACTCCGTGCTTTCACAATGTTAATAGGAAGCTTTGGCAACTAAGTGTTCACAGCTGGTCTCTGAGCTGCTAATGGGGTATAGTGGTTCAATAGAGGGGCTTTATATATAAATTTCCTAAGTGTCATCTGGATTGCAGCAGCAAGCATAGGCAAAACAATGTCAAATACTTTAGCCCTTAAGGTGCCTTTGAAGCAGCACTTGGTGATCTGCCCTTGCCCGGGTGCTCTGAACTCTTCAACTGGCGAGGTGCTTGCCTGGGGAAGAGACTATTTCAGAATCAGTCTTTAGGGCTAGAAGAGTCTGAATTACAGGGATAGCATGCTACTGAAGGATGCATGTGTTATGAAAACACTTAGTCATCTCTAGTGAGATTCTGATCTGAAATATATAACCTTCTTATGATTCTGGAATAGTGAGATGTCAGCGGAGAGAACCGTAACCACATGTTTTGCAGCACAGGGTCACTGTCAACTAACAGCTGCTCCATCCTGCCATTTCCATGCAGGAGGCAGTCTACAAGGCTTTAGAGGTGCTCAGTTCTCTACAGGCTTCATGTATCTTCCCACAGGGTGCTCTAAAAATTTTAATCCTCTTGACAGAGATGTGGTAAGCGATCTTGTTTCAGCTTAGAGAAAAACATGCTTATTTGTAAAGAAGTGTAGTTAGTTCTGTTTCAAACAGGGTGTGATTGCAGGAGATAACGCACTGAAGTATACTCACATGTACATCATTGGATGTTTATCAGAGATACTGTTTGTTACACCTTAGTGAAGCATTATGGACAAATATTACTTTGATGTGATAAGCAGGTGACATTAAAGCTGAATTCTAGAGTGTGCTATTAAGAAGGAGCTTAAAATGTACTTACAGAAGGGAAGAGAGCATCCACAGAGGGTGTCATTTAAGAACAGTCCATCTAGAGAACATTCCCCTAAAGGAAAACATCAAAGAGATGATAGGAAATATGTTTTAGGCTGCGATTCTGGAAAGAAATCAAAGACATACGGATTTCATTAAATCACCAAGGAGTTTAAGAAGAAGTAGATTCAAAATGCACATGAAAAATATTGCAGTAAGTGAAAAATAAAATACCCAGTGACTAGAGAAAAATAGAGACAAGAAGATGTTGAAAGAATGATAATTCAGAAGTAACGTAGGGAAAGAAAGTTACAATGGTAGATATAAAAACATACCTACAGGAAGCAAATTTTGCCCCTATCTGACCACAAAACCGACTAAAGCCTATTCCCAGGACTAATCTGTACATAAACATGATCCTTGAACCTTGGCAAACTAAGTAAAAGAATCACAGAATCACAGAATACTATGAGTTGGAAGGGATCTACAAGGATCATCTAGTCCAACTCACCATCTAACACCCGTACAGAGACCGAACACACATCCCAGAGTGGCAAACATAAACCTAGTTCCCACACAGGCTAACAGGCCACTCTGAGCCAGAAGGGACCCACAGGAGCATCCAGCCCTACANTTTTCCTTCCCTGTACTCATTTTTTTTCTCTGGACTAAGCCAATGAGCACATTTACAGGAACGAAAAGATTTCCTTTAATAATTTAACTACTTGTTAGCAAAAGTATATGCTTTTTTTTTTTTTAATTTGTGTTAAAAATTGTGTTTCTTCAGTTTCTTACAGTTTGCTTTATGGTGCCACTGATACATCTGTTCTTATATGTCATAGTTTTGGCCAAGACAGGATTAATTATTTTGCATTGGTCAGGAGGGGGTGAAACCTAGACATTGTGGGCGTGGCCAAGACCCTAATGTTATTCCATAATGTCTCAGTCATGCTGAGGGTGAGGGAAGGGGACTCGGCTGGGGGGAGGAGGGAGATGGGGTGGTCGTGAGCAGCAGCATGGTTTCAGTGGGAGCTCTAAATAGGGGAATATCATTCCTAAACCACAATAGTACACAAAATTAGATCCACAAAGTTCCAGTTTTACCCAGGAGTGTTTCAACAGCTAATGGCTCAGGGAATTGTGTAGTTAAAAAGCTGAAAGTATCAGACCATGAATCTATGTTTACCCTATCATTTGATGACTGGTCAAGTGTATGCAATCACAGAATCACAGAATCACAGAATATTATGAGTTGGAAGGGACCCACCCACTTAGATTTAGCTAAGTAAGCCCATCAATGTATATATGTACTTAAAACCAGAAACATTCAAGGAAGTTCAGACGGTCAAACTCAGGAGGAATCTAAAAGAGAAGCTAACTGAAGCACTCATGTTACATGCTGGACTGGTTACTGAAGAAGCTAAGCAGGAAGAAAAAATAGAACAGATATGTTATGGATACTTTGTCTTACTCAGGTATGGAAAGAATTTGTGCATGAATTATACCATATTTAAACTTGAGCTGTACACATTTACTGCTTAGGTAAGAAAACATCTAGAATTAACTGTATGTTTTTGTATATATAACTGCATGATTTTGTTGCAGAGCTGGGAAGAGAAAAATTGTTTTGCTCTTGACTTTACTGGCCCTGAGGAACTTACATAAATTTATATCCATAAATAAACCTTGCAATTGTTATTATTTGCTGTCGTGCTTCACTGAAGTCTAAAATTCCCTGCATGTCACATGCCAATACACTGTGAATGGATGTTACTGTGCTCAGCACTAAACTTTGTGTCTAATACATCTTTGCAGAGAGCATCTTTGCCCTTGCTTTGTCTTGGAGATGTTCTCAAGGTCAGTCTGAAAACTCCTTAGGCACCTAAACAGGAGCAGCTACTTCTCTGGGACATGTGCAGACCATATTTCCTGAAGAACACCTATTGCAACTCAGACTTCAGATGACTTTGCACCTCAGCTCACACCTTAGATGTGCTCTGAGAACTCTAGCCTAGAAAAATAGCATTTAAAGTGATAGCTGGAGGTCATAAAATCCTCTGCTAGCCTCAGGCTGGATGAGTTTGTAGCTGTATCTGATCTGTTGCTCAAGAATTCTGGTGACCACGAGTCTACTGTTTCCCCTGGTGAGCTGCTCTGGTACATAATTACCTTGCTGCAAGAAAAGGTGCTTTTTTATCTAGCCCAACTATGCAGTCTTTGATTAAAGGCTACTGTTTCTTTTCTTACCACCACAGACATGGGTAACAGGTCCTACTTACTTAGCAGCAGTCAGTCTTCGAGAGACCCAAATTTCTGATCATGACCTCCGCCAACAACCATAATTCTTCCACAACCTTCCTTCTAAGTTCTGGATTTTAGCTCTTACATCGTTCTCATTGTTACTGTGTTTTTTCCATTTGGTTCATGTCATTCACAGAGTGTGATGCCAATAACTCAACAGTGCACAGAGCAGTTTGGTTTACAGCTCCCCAGCAGTGAATCCTTGAGACAAAATCCAGACGCTTTGCAGGCAATATTGCTGTTTAATTCATTATTGACATGGTCACACTTACACCTGATATCTGGAAGCACTTACCCAGGAGTAGGACATTCTTATTTCTGCCCATTCTTGAGTCTGCAGCTGTTTGAATCCACACTGTCCCTGTACCAGGAGAATGCTCTGTTTTTCAGCTGGTTTAGCTAGCTTTGCTTTCAGCTGTAGTTGAATCACTCTGCAGCTAGAATAAGAAGATCCACTTGGGCAGATTAAAAAAAAAAACAACTCCGGATGGAAAAAGGCAACTAAGTGGTTATGGCATTGGGACGGGAATGGGGTCTTGGTATGATCTCTGGTGTTGATCTTCATTCTTATGAAGTCCTTGTGGTCTTGTATTATTATTGTCAGTCTACTCTAAGAAGTTATAATACAGGACAAACTTAAGAGGATAAAATGTTTTGCAAGGGCTTACTCAGTTTGGTCAGACAGTGACAGGAGTGATCTCTTCAGGTTCCATTTGCACCATTACTCTTATTCCACATCACTGTGGAAGGTGTGCCTTTTCTTCATGGGAGCTGCAATAGGTATGATTAGTCAAGAAAAATAAAATTCAAGCATAAGATACTTACAGGATAAAGACCAGAGTCTAAGTCATAATGAATTAACTAGGATCACATACCTGGAACTACCTTTCTTCAGAGGAACAGCCTTGGAATAAGAAATCATTGAATAAAAATTTCCATTTTAGGGAATGAAAAATTATGTCACACATAGTGTGGATGTATATGTCGTCGGGGACACATGTGTCTGAAAGAAAGACTTGAATTATAATCTGAATTAAAATGCTAAAAATAGTAGGATCCTGTTTAGCAGAGGTGACCTAAAGAGACCTCTTTAGTCTCCCAGTAATGTACACTATTGTTTAACGTCAGACTGCTCTATTTTGATCACTAGTACATCATCATCCTGCATTACAGTGCTTCATATCTCATTCTCCTTTCATTCCTCAGACATACCACCATATCATTCTGCCTTTTGGGTCAGTTATGCTGCTTTTGCACATCATCCTTACGTGCTCAACTAAGATGATTTATTCATGACAACAGCATGGTGTTTTGTGTGGGTATGGAGTGTGATTTACCAACACAGTGCCCCTGTAAAAACCTCTGTTACTGATCTCTGTAATGTAGCAAGTAGAACACAGTTGATTTCACAGCAGGATAAACAGAAATAATCTCCTTTTAGCTTGTCAGTTTGATCGCTTTCTTTTTAAAACTGTAATTTCTCTTAATATTTTAGGCATTGCCATTGCTTGATGAAAGTGAGGTCAGATAAGCACCAGAAAGGACAAATCATAAGTAAAATAAGTTGCAATGCAATGTTTAAAAATGAGCTTAAGTGACTTAATGGTTTAAGATAATTGTGGTACCAAATCAGCTTCCTTAAAATTGAGTGACCAGGCCACAGTAGGTCTTCTGTCATTTAATTTCTACTACGTTTATTAGGACTTTCTGTACACAGACTGTCAGGTTCCACTGCTATGTGTCTATGCAGCAGACACGGAGGGATGGTCTGCGATGGTTGCAGCAGGTAGAAGGTGCTGTCTCACAGAATCACAGAATATTCTGAGTTGGAAGGGTCTCACAAGGATCATTGAGGCCAACTCTTAAACAGCACCACTGCCTCCCTGGCAGGGAATCGAACCCCGATCTCTCTCACCACTGTACTACAGTGGATTTTGTCTCCAATGGTGGGAAAAGGAAAAACTTGAAAGCAAAAGTTACTTATTAGGCATTAAGGTTCCTTGGTTCCTTTATACAAGAGAGTGCTGAAATTTTCCCAAGTAAGAAGAGAATCCAGCTATGATTTTCCTAGGATGACACTGACTGGGAACTGCAACTCCCTGTTTTTGCATTTGTGGTGCTGCTTTTGGCCTTAGCAGCCTGCCTTGAGGCAAATCAGGACCCATTTCTGAGATATAGATATAGTGGTGGGCTATGTGACAGAGAAGTATGTAAACCCAAAATGCAAGTTGTTTTTACAAAATATTTATTTAACACTTGCTATGCAGTCTTTTCAATGTTATGCCTATTTAATGGTAATTTCTTTATTCAGTTGAACAGGTAGCTATACTATAACTAAAAGTAAGAAAAAAGAGAATACCCATCATTCGAACAAAATACTTTATCTGGATTTCCACTGCTTGAATGAGCTAAGAATCCACCAGCATGCCTCCAATCCATGTGAAACATCAGAAAAAAAGAAGGGAAGATGCTCTTCCACAGCTGGGATGGAGTAGTTTGCCACCAGAGGGAGTCGTGGGAATACAGGAAAAGGGGTTGCTTTGGCACAGGAAAGGTCATAATGATCAACCATCGAAGTTTTCTACTAGCTAGAGCTAGTTTTCTACCAATTCAACATGCAACGAAAATCAGCTTGAAAGTTTGGCTTTCAGCTAAATGTGCAAACTTCTTTGCTATAAATGCTACCTTGATGTTTCATATTCAACCTTCATAATTTGTGCAAAGAATGTGCTTGCTCAATAAAACAAAATGGCTAAATAGGCCACTTAAATTTTATGCTTGAAAATACAACTCCAGGACTAAAAATCAAGACGTGCTTTAACTACCATTTACACTTTCGCTAGTATAATCAGTACAAAAATCATGGTGATCTGAAATTTTTCTGCCAAGAGCTTTGCTGGTGATAAAGCAGATTACATCTGATTGTTATAAAGTCTCTGCATTGCTGATAACAAATTGAGCTACAGGACATCATGCAACAAATACGTACTTCTGCTCTGGAGAGGAATAGAAGGTGGAAGAAACACAGCATTTTTATAGAATTGCCATTTTGATTATGTCTGTTTAAAGAGGTATGGAATCTATTCCAAATAATACCGAAGTCCTTTATATTGTCAGCGTGGTTTACAACAGGCAGGAACATAAGCTGATATGACCTGATGCTTAGCAAAAGAAAAAGAATTCCTTTGGAGAAGTTTGTCCATTTAATTCCCTCTTGGGTCTTACATGTTACACTTTTACCTCCTGGTAGTTTTGATATGTGCTTTAGTATGGAAATGTGTACACTCCTCCCTTAAGTAATAAAACTAATAAAATTTTAAGAACCCATTCATCACTCATTAAAACCCATGTTCCTATTGCTTCACAGGGTTAACCACTGTGTATCAAAAATTGAAGAAATGGCAGATTGAAAAAGGACTCAAATAAAACAGAAACAGCAATTTCAAGCCCTGAGGGTGCCCACAAATCCCCCACAGTGTTTTGTGGCAGGTATGGGGTGGAATTAGGTTATCTTAGGCATATATAATAAATATAATATGTATAAATGGTTCTGCTTTTCCCTGCTTGCTGCCTATTCACTCTTCTACTAACACATTCACAGCTGCTCCTTTGTAGCACTTACAAAATTTTTCTGCAGCTCTCTGCCAAACTAAAGTTCATTTTAAGGCTAGAGTATGTCACAGAAGAGGTGCTGCTGAGTCTTTGTATTCCTCTTTTTCACTCTGTGTGAATTCTTTATAAGCTTAAGATTTCCTGCCTTTTGGGAATTGTGACGTTTTCATTCTACAGACCAAATGTCCTTATGATCTTTGTAATTTTCATCATCCTTTCCCCTTGAGCTTACAAGAAATTTGAGGATTAGAACTTGAAAAGACCAAAATAAACCATGAAGATCTTGCTTTCTATATTCCCTTTCATACCTGGTGGAATGAAGCTGTTCTGGTAGCAACCAAGTAAATTTGGTCAACTACATTATTGTAGTTGTACATTGTAGCCTGGTTCATTTTTCTGGGGAAGGAACATGAAATTTCTTATAAGGATCTATGGAAAGAATTTCATCACAGTTTGCAGTTGCGGTGCATCTAGATTGCTATTTATCTTAAAACTCAAGTAAACTTCATAGGTGTTGTTTTCTTGCACTTTGTACCAGAGGATAGCCGAATCTGCAGAGATTCATGATCCTCCTCTCCATTATTCTCTATGCTACTTTTTGTTCTTTGCTCCAACAAACTGTCATGAGATGAATCTATACACATCTCATGTGCTTAGTGTTTTTGAGGGCTTTTGTGGGACATATGAAATGGAACTACGGTGTTGTGCCTTCCAGAACTCAAGAAAATAGATATATGTTATGGTTTAGGGGGTTT